>CABFOV010004595.1:31634-50814 GCA_902141375.1 Timema poppense | reverse complement strand
AACGAGGGGCAGTATTTAACTTCGTTACATTTGGCGTTCCAACGAGGGGCAGTATTTAACATCTTTACAATTGGCGCAACAACGTGGGACTAGTTCTCAACCGCAGATGACAATACGGGTAGTATCTTTACACCTTTTGGACCATATCTTTGAGAGGAGCATTCGGAATACCACTTTTATATTAGTTTTCTCATCAACCAATGAAAAAAAAAGTTCAGAAAAGAACTGAAACATTTTACGCCTTTTCCAACAATTTATTTGTGAGATCGAGCCTTTTCTACTCTTTGTGGCATGAACAATTGTATAATGAAATTGTATAATGGTGGAGTGAGATTTTTAAGGAGGTGGTCAGTCGAATTTCTACAAATTTCAATGATATTTTAAAGTCCCAAAAGAAGTTCCAGTCCTCACATAAATTATCATTGATTATAAATGTACAAATATAATATATAGTTTATTATAATATTTATTGTAATTCTTTTCTACATTTATTAAAAAAACATTGTATTTATAAATGTACAAATATATAGGAAACTAATATCTACTTTTAATATTAATTTAAATTATATTGTAGTAATAGTACATTTTTCAATATATATATATATATATATATATTATGACTAATTTATCCATACAATACACTATACATTCTATCATTATAATTTTAATCATTTATCCTACAGTAAGGTGTCCGCGAATCAGATGGTATCTGGTTGGAGGGTCCGCGTTATTAGGTAGATTGAGAACCACTGGTCTAAGGCATAGTTATATAAATATTAGATTACCGATGACAAGGAGATTAGTGCTCAAATCTCAGCTGGTGGATAGGTTTTTTCTAAATAAATTTCCGCCATCCCAGCACTCAAATGTGAATACAATACTTATTAATTTAAACGTCCTCATCTCTAACACATTGGCGTCATTAGTATATCCCGAACGGATTGTAAGATGCTTTTAGAATTTATGTTTAATCAATTCTAAGAAGTTTTTTAAAAGGCACTTAGAAGATTAGAAAAACTCTCATCACTTTGAATATTATGTCTAGTTTTTTGGGAGGTGAGGGTGAGTTTTTTGGGAGGAGGCTGTTTCGTGAGTTGAATCAAAATTCCCCTGGAATTTCAGCACCACTCGACTGAAGTCATGATAATAGCTATGGGGGCACAAGCAGTCACCTTTTGGTCGTAACAAAGCTCTATTTTTTTTAATGTTATTTTTTACAAGCGGTGGGTGCATCGTACGCCATACCGGTTACGACACCACTTTAAACGAGACGGTCAGAATAATGTTTCACCAAGATGGCTGCCGCCACTAACTTGTTTATTGCCCCACCCGTGGCGGACAATGGGGATGTTGAGAAATGCATCTGACACAGGGTGAATATAAACGCGGTAGTAACTTGAATATATTCGCTGGAAGCTTTATTTATTAATTTTAATTATCTAGATTTACTAGAATTATAAAGCTTGGAGGAACCTATCATTACCAAATAACTTTACAAGATGGGTACCAAGACTGGGTACCAATGAAGGGTAGATCAGGGTTCATGTCCCGATTTGAGAGAACTGATTATTTTTTATATGACTTTTCTTTCTTTCTCTACGTAAATGAAGATACAGTTCTTATAAATCCGTACTTCTAAATCATTACCCTATTAATACAACTCAATGCAGATAACCGCTATCGGTTATCACATGGTCCTAGGAATTACTTCTACGTTATACTAAATTATATTTGACGAGAAAATTAGGGTTTGAACCTCTTTCGAGTTTAATGAAAGTGCATTTTCCTGAATGCCTACCCCTCTTCTTCTAAGAATATCCGTGTGCATTTTCTCTAAACTATACCTACCTGTTTAGTGTAGATACACGTACAGCCCTAACGAATGTTAATATGTGATGAACAAAAAAATACACGGATAGAAGAGACGGTTAATATGGCATGGCACAAAAGCAGAAAACAAAACAACAAATTCAGTACTTAGGTCAACAATTCATCAAAGGTACATTTTCGAGTTGTGTTCTTAACCTTTTTACTACTACACACCCTCAATATATGGGTTTGCCACACTGTCTGAATCATAGTCATATTCATAATCGGCATCACATGTCCTACATTGTAGCAGTATAATTTCAAAAGATGTCAATATTTTTGTTTTACTTTACATATGTATAGCCAGGGACAAGTCAGCTTTGATATTTATTTACGGAAAATAAACAAGCTAGCTACAAGTAGTAAACTTCTTTCTTTTTTGTTTTGTTTATTCAAATAATGGAATATTAAATTAGTTCAGATATTGAGTCCTACTATTTGGTATGGATACCCTCGGTTTAAAACCCTTGATCTACTCAGAACATAAAATAGACGTGGTGACTCTGATGCTGTATTGGAACTAAAACTAATAAATATTTATGTGGACGAATTTACAATATATTTATTGTTCTTTCTAAGATCGTAAAGCAAGTTATAGGCCCATAAAGTTCTTTGACTGAATTTCTCCGAATCGCTCGTATCTTAACTGCTTTCGTACCACGTTAGGATTATGAAACTTCGAAGCGCTTAGTGACGTCACGTGTCTTCGCGTTTCTTGTCCCCTGAAATAAACCTCTTATTAGAAATATAATAGAGCACACTGGTAAAATTAATTCTAGTACAGTTTAGATAGAAAAAATTAATATTAAACTATAATAGTCTTTTAATGTTTTCTCACAACTTTTGAATGTGGGTAGTGCCAGGCCTCCACCGTGGTTCGGATTCCACGTTAAACTGTAGGCCCTCCATTTCATATCACAATCATCCTACCATTACACATTAGCGTAAGTGCGTATAAACCGAACGGGTAGTAAGATGCGGTTCTAATAATAATAATAATAATAATAATAATAATAATAATAATAATAATAATAATAATAATAATAATGTAATCTTTTCTACTTAAATAATATCAAATTGAATTTATTTTTGAAACGCCCTGCACTATCGGGCACATTTGAAAAGGCGTTCAGCTAGTTTATATATGAAAAGAGCTTTATCTAATATTTTATTAAACTAATATTTAACGTTTTTAGTAGCTTAAAAACTTATAACAATAAGTAAATAATATTTTTATAGATTATACGTAAAAGTATTTCTCGTCACAGCTAGAGCTTTAAACCAAACATAATTTTATAATATTGAACAATAGATGAATTTTTGAAAAAATAAATAAACAATTTTTGCGAAATAAATAAAATATTATTTCAGCAGATACATTTGGTTAAACTTTCAACACCTAGTTTAGTTAACAGTTTTTGGAAATATGTTATGATAATTGTGTTAATTGCTAAGAATTCCTTCTCCTTATTTCGAATGGCTATGCTTTAAATTCTACTATTCTTATGACAAACTATAAAGATCTGTTGCTGTTATTAGGTGTAGTAAACTAAACTAAACTAAACGTGTCTAGTTAAGCAATATTTGATTTAGTTTGGCTTAAAGAACTTGTGTTAAATATAAAAACTGTAAACCGGTGATCCGTTCAATCCATACTTTAAGATGCATCAAAATCAAAATAAATTTCCTATGACGGAGAGATCAACGTTCAAGTATATTCTGGGTGCAATAAAAGGTGGTTTTTCAAATGTTATTTATCGTTATTGTTTTCACATCTCCTATTCACTTTATACAAACTTACTTCCCCATTCTTACCTATTGAATTAATCCATTAGTAGCCCCACCTTTAGATGCAATTATTTTACAAAAATCACCAAAGTAATCATTGGCATTATAAAAACAAATAAAACCATCGACAAATGAAAGAAAACTAATATAAATGTTGCAGTGAACCACACTGACTTTCTCTCTCTTTACCTATAAATTGATATATTTGCTTTTTACTCCTAACATATATGAAACGAAATAATAAGCATTATTACAAAACCATTACTGTAAAAGAGATCATTACATTTAATTAAAGAGCATAAATGTAATAATAAAAAAATTAAAAGAATCATATTGAAAAAAAAAGAGGAATATTATGCCCTACCACCCAAACTAAACCAGATGATTTTTATTTTAATTGCTCTGTCACCATTATTTAGGGTTAGCTTTTCCCTGAATTTTTAATTTTAAAATCTCTACCCTAATTCATAATCTTTTCCATAATATTTGATATCGATTTTCTTTCATTTTTAGGGTTGTTTAGTATCTTATACAAAATTTTGATTTTCTATCTCACCAAGAAATATATAATTACATCTATTAATTACGTGAATTTCGGTAATATTCCACCAAATCATGATTCTCTAATTTGAAACTTTTATTTTAAAGACTTCCATGACTTTACGCAGTATAGGATAGGCAGACTATAAACTGTGATGTATTTATTTAGTGATAGAATAAATGCCATTATCTTGTTTACCTACTTTCTTCTAGGTATTTATATAAATTAAAACTCGTACACGTTTTCTATTAACATGTTTAAGTTGGAACAGATAAAACTAGATGAAAAAACCAAATATACTGTATAATATTGTGTTTTAATGGATTCACATCAATCCAGACAAATAATTAATTTATTTACATACTATCATTCGTTATACAAGAAATGTATTCGTTAGGGTCATGATGAAAAGACCATAAAACACTAAGTAATTTAAAAAGTAGTTTAAATAATACTTTACACAACTTTTGTGTAGAACTTCATAAATAAAATATAAGCATTTTTTATAAATTTTAAATATATAATTTCAATAAAGTCAACACACATTTTGGCCATAAAACCGAAATTACATCTTTGAAATAACTTACAAAGGAATGGTGGAAAAAATTAACTATCATTTAGGCACAAATTGCCAACACACAAAATATTACCTATTTATATGGTTATTCTCTAGGTGCAGTTGGTAATAAGAAAATATTGAAGTAAGGGATAATGGGTATGTTTTTATAAAATGTTAATTTAAAAATTTTGTATGTTTTCATTAGGACAAAGAAACAATCATTTTTTTAAATCCCAGTAAAATATTTTAAATAAATGCATTTTCCATAACAAATTAGGATTTATATTGGATCTGTATAGAATTTGGTCTACCTATTAAGTAATGTGTAGCAATTGATTAAATAAATGTTACACTAGTAGCTAAATACTTCGTAAATAATTTTAATTTTAATACATGAATGATTTAGAAAGTAAAACTCCACGATGCATGCCAAAATTATTATTATCAATATAATAAGCATCAATATCGGTATCATCATCATCATTAACATCATAATCGTTGGAGTGTTCTTAAGTTTATTATTATTATTATTATTATTATTATTTAGCACCGCGTCTTACTATCCGTTCGGGTTATACGCTTTAAGTAAACCTACTAATTAAGCTAATGTATTAGGAATTGGAAAGGTTGAATTAGAGGAAGTGAACCCTCATTTGCGCGGAAGAAGAGTGGAAAACCATTTAGGAAAAACCACCCCCAGTTCACCCGACCAAGATTTGAGCCTCGGCCACCGAGGCGGGTTGTTCTTAAGTTGTGGATACTAAAAAGAGGCATACTAAGTGCAAAAATGTTTGCATTCTCACTTAAATTATTTAGCTCAGCAATTATTTTCATTTCTCTACACTTACACAAGCGTATTCGTTAGCCGCAGCTTCGATAAATTGGGCTCGACGCCTTTGTCTGCGTGCTCAGGATTAAAGGTTATTATTACTTTATTTCATAAAAATTATTTTATCGATTGTATAAAACTTAATAGTCATGTTAAGTAGATATATTAAAAACTATATAAGGGGAAGTGCTAAATATTAGATGCTTTAATCATTTCTATTTTAATGTGTCATTTAAAGGGTAGTTCCGGATCAACATTTGTACAGTAAGCATACATGTAATAACATTCATCATAATCAAAATAATTTGTTGTTTTGTATGATTTCAAGTTTATTTTTTTCTAGAAGAAATACAATGAAAAAGAAATAATTGAGTATTAGTGTCATTTTATAAAATAAACGATACTAGCACCATTTTACTAAGTGTGAGGACTAACAACTGACGACCTATAAATCAATTCCTCACTCATAGGTGGCACCACTGGTCATGTTGGAACGAGTTCTTAGTTTGTTGCGACGCAGCCAGGTGGTATTTAATGTTTGAGCGTATTTTAGCGCCGCCAAACGGCAAATAACGATTACAAAGACAAACATTCTTTCTTTTGTCTTAAACCTTTAGGAATAGGTAGTAATAAAATAGGAAAATTTACTTTCTTCATACACACTATGTAGAAATAATTATTAAAGAGGGAAAATAATGCAGAATTATATCGCCATCTTTAGCAAAAATGTTTTTGAATATATATATATTTAAAACAGAGCTTCTGAAATGTAAATCGGCTAATCAACACGTTAAAAAAAAAAATTGTGTCTCAAGTCAAAAATTACTTTCATCATACTTGGTCAGGATTCAAATCACTGTCAAACCTGCCACTATGATCCTTAAGTTTATTGTTGTTGTTTTTTTAGAACCGCGTCTTACTACCCGTTCTGATTATATGCTTATGTAATAATTACGCTAATGTATTATACATGTTGAAGGTTGAATTTAAACGTTGTGTATTCTTATTTACATAGAGAGAGAGGGACAAAACCATTTTGAGAAAAACCATACTCAGTACACCCAAGTGTGGAATCGAGCATTGACATCAACATCTACTCTATTTGGAGAGTGATGCCTTGTAGCAGGGGGAATGATACGTAAATACATATATATATATATATATATATATATCTAGTCAAAACCTTATCTTATGTAGTAGGTAAAAAACTGTTCATATAGCTCTAAAACAGCTTCGTACTAAATGTATACTCACTAACTTACTCCACACTTCCCTATCCTTGCATACTCACTTCACTTCAACAACATCCATACATCGTGTTATACATGCTCTTTTATTTATGAAACTCTTAATGTTTAATCTTCTTAACACATTCGCTTACAAAATTTAGCTATATTTTAAATGGCCTACCCCATGATTTTGATCCTCATCTCTACTTTAATATATTTTCTTCGTCATTTGATCCACACTCATCCTCTCAAAATACCCAAACCAACATAAGACACTTTTTTATCATATTTCATATTTACTCCCTTTCACACCGTGCTCCTTCAGCACTCAGTCATTACTGACTCTGTCCATACGAGTTATTTCACAAACATATCTTAGATATCTCATTCCAACCCCATTCACCTTGCTCTAGTATTTCTCCTGAGAAATCCACACTTCACAGCCATACAACAATGTTGGTGTTAATACACTTTTATATTATACTTCCATATTTGCCCCTTTCGATACTACTTAATTCATTGCAATAGTTCACATTCATCCAACTAATCTCTGAGATATATTCACCTACATCCAACTACTCTCTGAGTTGCATTCACTTTTTTGATGATATCACCATATATTTTTACATTTTTACAAAACATTTTGAGCGTATATACAAAATCCTTCACTTGTTCTAACAGTTCTATATTTCTAATAAGTTGACAATAATTTTCTCATCCAGTCTTATCATAAACTATCACGTTAATTTTGGAGATACTTAAACGAAGATCCAGTCACATATTTCAAAATCATTTTATAGTTTTTGAATTTAAAATACATATCAAAACATATTTAAGCATCATTGTTTACTTTTTAAATTAATATTCATGGTCAAAACAAAATCAGAGAAATTATTTTCTTGAAATAGACAACTTCAACTTTTAATTTTTGAATTTGTGTCAAAAAGGTTGATTTATATGTGAATTATCGATAACATTTTAATATCGAATAATTGATTCCCCCATATAGTACATAAATTCCTTCACTCACATAATTTCGGTAAATTTTGTTATATAAATACTATTATTATTAGCACAGCGTCTTACTACCAGTTCGGGTCATACACACTTACGTTAATATGTAATGGTAGGGTGATTGTGAGATGAAATGGAGGACCTACAGTTTAACGTGGGATCCAAACCACGGTGGAGGCCTGGCATTCCTCACGTTCTCAAGTTGTGATTAATACACGTTTTGTCAGAGGTGAAGGAAGGGTTTGGCAATCAGATAAATCTGTGCCGGGACTGAGAATTGAACCCCGGACCCCAGCACAGAGGTCTGACATCTTACTCCTTGACCACCAGGTCACCCAATTTTGTCTATGGATATAATATTATAACTGTCATTTTGTGACAAGAGGTAAATAATCAAATATTAGGAAGAAGAAAAACCAATATTGTAAACTGAATGATATATTTCTAATCTATGATGGTGACCTGGCAGTCTAGGGGTAAGGTGTCAGACTTGTGTGCTGGCGGCCGGGGTTCAATCCTCGGTCCTGGCACAGATTTATCTGATTACCAAACCCTTCCTTCACCTATGACAAGATATCTTGTGAATATGGAGAATTCCAGGCCTCCACCATGGTTCGGATTCCCCGTTAAACTGTAGGTCCTTCATTTAATCTCACAATCACCCTACCTTTACACATTAGCGTAAGTGCGTATAAACCGAACGGGTAGTAAGATGCGGTTCTAATAATAATAAAAATAAAAATAATAATAACAACAATAATAATAATTCTAATCTATGATCATTGGTTTTAGATATTATAAGCCTATATACTTTAGCAGTAATTTTTAAATGTGTTACATCGTAACAGTTAAGTAAGAGTTGATTTATTATGTTTTGTTAAAAATAAATATTTTATCTACAGATATACAATTATGTAAGAAGGTGTTCCAAGCAATAGTGAACACCAAAATCGGTTAAGTTGTTTTAATAACGCGTGTAACAAACGGGCTTTCAAATTGGAGCAGAGAAAAATATTTAAAAATCAAATATCCAAGACTATTATAAATGTTTTACAATAGATTTAGCCTCATATAAGTATAATAATCTGAAAATTGAAAAATGACACCTGGACACGGGATATTTATTAAATATGCGATCCCTTACAGTTATAATAATTTTACGACTACCGTGTCATGCGTTATCTGATAGTTCGTGATCTTAATAAATCACACATTTATAGCCGCCGATTTTCGCACGTTCATCATATACTCTGCCTTAAAATATGAGTGAAGAATGACCTTGAGAACGGAACGATTTCTAGATAGCTCAGTGGTAAAAGCCTTGGCATACTAATTCAAAGGTTCCAGGTTAGATTCCCGTGTTTAGGTGTCATTTTTCAATTTTCAAAAAAATATGTAAATACAAAATGTAGGAGAGAGGTAAAGAAAAAATTCAAACAAAATTACATATATTTTTAACCCACTGAAATTGATTGGTTAGATATGCATATATATTTCCCGTAATTTTTATATTTGTTGCAGCATACTAATAAAGTAAAAGTGGTGTTGATATTATTAATTGTAACCAGAGTAATCTATTTTATTTACACATTTATAAATATTCACAAATTAAAGTTCCCATGGTGATGTGAGCAAAGATTTTAAGGCTGAAAATTTGGATTTTCGTTGCAAAACACTAATTTTTTGAAATTTTTGACATAAACCTTTAAAATGAGTAACCGTTTTCAAAATATCTTTCCAATTCCTTATAATTTCAATTACTAAAATCTAGCTTACCAAATGTTATATAGAATAGCTGCTATACACTCAATTTTTTTAAACAAAGAGAAGCTGTATAGGTATAAATTTAAAAATTGATCTAAACTTCAAACTCTCTTGGTAAAAATCATCTTTTAGAACTAACACTATTTTTGTTTCTGTTTTGAGAACAATGCATCCTACATCCAATTCGAACTGTTCACATATTTACTCAAATGAAGTAGGGAGTATGAAGCTTGCATTTAAAGTAAATGTACTTGCATTTGCATCCAGAAAAAGTCCACGAGACTGCCAAATGAGTGTCTTCCAACAACACAAAGTCAACAATAGAATTATATTAAATATTAATTTCCTAATTTAAATTATTACGTAAACACTCACATCAGGGTCATATAGTATAAGGCTATATATACTCTATTAAATGACCGATCACAAAGAGAGGACATTTTCTATAGCACCACGTCTTACCTGTTACGCCTATTTAGTAATTAAGCTAATGTATTAGGGATGGCGAGGGATGAATTTAGGAGAAATGTAGCCACACTAGCGTATAAGAAAAGTGGAAAATCCTTTTCGAAAAAAACATCTCCAGTACACCCGACTGGGATTTAAACTCCTCTCCCCCCGTCATAGTAAGTATAGATTTTGGAAAAAGTGGCGTTTTTGTTGTAATATTGAGTAGGGCCTAGATAAAGTATGAGTAATATTTTTCTAAAGGTTTTCCAATACACCTACACTTTGAATCATTTTATTAATATTATTAATTTTATCTTCAAGATCTCTTTCCCCGTAAATGAGACTATGCAGATTTCTTGTTTCGGTGTTAAGATTTTGATGTAAAGAATAACACAAAATCTTAACATTGATACAAATTTTCTATGATAATATATAGGGTAAAATAAAATTAAAGTTATAATTATCAATATATATGTATTTTCATTTAAAGTGATTATTTATTTTGGTCCTGTGGTCTAATGAACAGAGTTCTTGAATACAGATCCATAGGTTCCGGGTTCGACAACCTTATATTTCCAGATATTTTTCCGTGAATCATTTGGTCTGGAACGGAGTCAAACTCAGCCTCGTGAGGACAAAAGAGGAGTTACTTGAATAAATAGGTATTATCTCTGGTTTAGAAAATTGAGATAAATGGCAGGAGAGTTCATTGTACTGAACACATGACACCCTCTAACCGGAAATTTTGGTGGCTTCTCCATCGATATGTCACTTGTGGGTTCACACCATGGAGTTTTTAATTTGGTCAAATAATAAATATGCTTCTTTATTTAATGTACTCTTTGACTTTTAATAAATAAATATATTAAAAATATGTCATACAATGTTTTAATAAAATTGCGCATATATTCCTTTATTAAAGATAGAGTTGACCTTGGTGGTCTTGAGGTAAGGCGCTCGCCTTAGGACCCGATGATCATGGGTTCAAACCCAGCTGGAGTTGACAAATTTTTCCAGAGAATTAAAAATACGTAGCACAAATACTTTCGGATGGTAAGTGAAGCCGTTCATTCATTGTCGATTGAGATATGTTAAATAACCCTGGAATGTATGTGAATCTTTCCCAGGAACAAAAAATAAAAGATCGTCGGTTCAAAAAGTTCAACGTTAAATACCTCAAGATAAATAAAAATTAAGAGTATCCTCCAAACATGACCATATAAAACTAATATAATATCCAACGAAAGAGAAGAATAGCTGCAAACTTAGATTCACAGAAATGTATTTTATAGTAAAAACAAAAGAAGATAACACCATAAATAGCTCCCAGTCATAAACGTTGAAGTAAACCACTCTATATCGCCATTTGTTTGGAAGTATACTCTAATTCCGTACCATGGAAGGATCTGAAAAAATATAATGTTCTTTCTCTCCAGCTGTGGATGTTGTTAAAAGGGCCTCGACCCCCGCCCCCCTTGCCCCCCAATCCAAATGGGCCCAGTGTACTGTAATGGGTCAACTGGGAAAGACCAGAGAAGTAGATTCCATTTCCCTGCTGTGACGATAGAACACACACTTTTTTTTTTCATTCTACCACACTTTCATTCTTTTTATTCGATTTGTGTGTGTGTGCCACAAGATTACTCTCATTTTCTCTCTTTTTTTTGTTTTCCTCCTCTCTCTGAACTCATATCTCGAACCAACTGCTATCGTAAAATATTATTTCATTTGAAATAATAAAGGTCAAAGCTCATGGCAAAGTAAAAAAAAACAAAAAAAAATTGATTCCCATGAAAAGTTGAAAAACTGTTAGTGGTTCGGTTTGGTGATATGTTCACTTGGCATATATTCAGAATGGTAACAGTTTCCAATTTAATAGGATATCGCGAAATGAAATATTCCTAACTCATTTATGATTGGTGAAATTTAACTAAATAATCGATTAAATCTGAGAATAGGAAATATATTGTTTTCGTATTATTAAATTAAAAACATATATTTAACCTTCTTTACAACAATGTATTTGTAATATACCGCATGCGCTGTAATGTTGTGTGTTGGCGTGTCGGACACTGATGAAA
Organism: Timema poppense; assembly: GCA_902141375.1. Taxonomy (NCBI): domain Eukaryota; kingdom Metazoa; phylum Arthropoda; class Insecta; order Phasmatodea; family Timematidae; genus Timema; species Timema poppense. The sequence goes on along the minus strand of CABFOV010004595.1, from coordinate 38,690 downwards.
TATGTAAAACATAATATGTAAAGCGAGATTATCTGGTATAAATTGGATATCTCTTATAGCTTTACTATAGAGGCTGTAGTGTTTAAACAGTTTGGAAAATAACATAATTGGGTTAACATTTGACATTTATATTGTATTTTAATTCATTAAGCCCTCATCCATTTTCCCTACACATTTAACAAAATTATATATACTCACAAAAAACTATAAAATATAATTGATATAAAATCACATTCAATATTTATGAAGGAGTATCCAAATGTAGCTATAAATAGTTATAGCTTTATTAGGGAAATTCTTTCTGAAATGTCTTATTCCCTACCAGAATTATACTATAGGGCCTATATTAGGATTTTTATAAGGTTGTAAGAAAAATTAACTTTAAGTACAGAATTAATTTTTAAAATCAGCAACGAATAAGGTATAATTTGGAGGAAATATACACACATCTGTGTTGATTAAGATTTAAAATTAATTGTAACCTTCTGTATATCATCTGAGGTTAAAATCATAGTAACTTAGATATTTGCGAAAGTAATATTTTATAATGTGGAACCACTGATCTTGATTCTAAGCATTTAAAGTTAAGTTAGACTGATTAATTATTTAACACATATTTTGTAATAATATATAGTTGATAATGATAACTTTAGTCTCTTATGACATTTTAAAAGCTTTTAAAAAATACTAGGGGTATGTGAAGCACTGAAACATCGACTCTGCCTCGAAACAAACATCAGATTTAACTTTGCTTCAAAACCAATTTTGGCTTCGAAGCTTAACAAATAAAAGTATTGACAGCTAGAATACACAATATAGATTCAATTACAGTCATTCTAAGCTGTTTTATACACTACGAATTAATATTCAAATGTAAAAGTCTGAAGTAATTTATTTGTAACTTGTGATAATAATGTTTAGTCAGATTAACACGAACTATTAGAAACAATGATGCGATAGAACATTTTCCAAGTAATCTTATTGCATTAACTTATATAAATAACCACAATTTAATATTTTTTTCAAACACAAAACAACTAAAAGAAAATGATCGAACTTCGGTTCGGCTTCGAGAATATTTCATGTACTTGATTCAAGTTCGCTTCGAATTGAAAAAGTAGACTTAGCACACCCCTAAAAAAATACTGTTTTGTATGCAACTTTTTCATGAGTATGTGATCTCACTTTGGCCAGCAAGGTCTCCTTACATCACTTTAAAAACTTGAACTAAACATTTTTACCAAAATAAATAGAAGACATTTCATATTATATTTTATATATTTTAGAAGGTGCTAAATAGTGCTATAAACGAATTATCGAAAGACTCACATGTTCTCTCTTACTGATGTACCTGTATAGTCATATTAAAGGTTTTCATTTTGCTAATGGGGTGTGTCATAATTAGATTACTACTCTTCATGTATCCGGAGTGATACGTTTTTAAGCGTAAAACAAATCCTGGCAGCCTAACCTAATTATTATTGGGGTGTTCATATATTTCACAAAAAAGGTCATACTATGTGTATAGGCCTATAATATCTGTGTTCTTCAAATTTTATATTAATATGTTTAAGAAATTAATGTAGGATTACAGTACATAGCACATTTTGAAATTATTGAAAAAATTTTTTGTTACATTTAACAGAGCTTGAATATTATAGATGAAATTTGAGTCTAGTTTATTTTACTTAGCTTGCTTATAAATACTTATCATAACAAATAGTAATTATAATAGTTCATGTTAAGGTAGATTTAAAATTTCAACCCTGTTTTAGATATTGTTAAAAAAACAAATTTTTCCAAAATGGTAATATAATCTCTTCTCCGCGTAGATTTTATAATAATATTTGACTACTAATATTTTAGTAGAATTTAGGAATATAAAATATTTTTATAGTCATATTCAAACTTATTTAATTTCATTATATTATATCCGGTAACAATTTATAGGGAAATGTAATTTTCTCTCCCTTATGTGAACTAAAATAATCGATAGATTAAGTAAATTGGGTTAGAGATGAAGCTAGAACTAGTTTCTCCAACACGGCTAATTGTGAAAGCCACTGGGTCTTCGAATTACAATACACTTCTAGACAATCGTGACCAACATGCCAACTTCGATTAAAGTCTCCTATATAAAGGAACATATCTAGTATCATAGGACTATTCATAAAATAATTTTATTCATTTGACCAGCACGTACAGAATATAATTCTGTCTTGTTTATTATATATAAAAACAAACCTTACGGAACTCCGCATGAACTTTCTCGCTCTATTGTTTACAAATGGAGGTATTTACTCAATATTCTTAATATAATATATACTAACGAGCCCGAGAACAAATTGCATTATACATACGTAAATATTGTTTTAACTCGTTGTTTTTAATTTTATTAATTTATTTAAAAAAAACTACGTCTTCAATTGTATATTTGGAACAATAAAAATTACGGTTATTGGGTATCCAAGGGTCAACACTTCATATTAAAATTTTTACTTCCTTTTAAAATTTTCGGCATATTATTAGGGGATGCACATCTTATAATTATTGTCATTAAATTTCTCTTTAATAAATTTTGACCAATAAAATAGGTAATTATTGTTTATTGAGTAAAAATTAAGAGATAGACCATAGCTGTACCAGGGGTGCATCCAGGAGGAGGGATTGGGGGGCACGTGCCCCCTTCAAGGAATTACACCAATTAAATCAATATTAAAATCACTACTAGTTTTATTGTCACGTAATACTATCCCAATAACCATATTTCATTTTTTAAACTGTTATTATTATTAATATTATTAGTATATACGATAATAATTATAAATACTTGAAAAAATCACATTAAGTATTAAAATGTTGAAAATTGTCAATAATTAAACTACCCAAATTTAAGTTGCGCGCCTCTCACCTTTTTACACAAACATTGTTTAGGTTTAAATTTATACTCTAATTTTAACTATCACTATTTCAATGATTAATAATAAATAAATAAATAATTTTAAAATAATGCACTTTTTAAGTAACGTGCTTTAAACAAAACCATTGAACTATGCCACACACAAAACGTGTTAGTATGGCTTAGTGGTAAAATTTTTTATTTAGAATGAAGAATAACTAGCTATAATACAGAGTGGAGTTAAAGTTCGATTGTATGAAATCTGAATAATTCCATCTATTTTGTCTAATTGATTGAACAGCTAGAAAAACTATATAATAATTATTGTAATGTCTAAAATTTTATCCCTCTTAATAATCACTAATTTTTGATGTTTTTATTATTTTATTTTATTAAATTTCAACATTAATCGCAAAATTCGAGTTATGCCCTTCATTAGAGGATTATTCTCAAGTTTAGCGCTACACTGAAAAATTACTTAAATATTTACTTTCAAATTTTGAATTAGTTTTATGTCAAAATTTCTTAAATTGCTCCTCTTCCCCGATCCTGGTTGCGAGCACCCACGTCTCTCCCCGCCTCCCCCCTCAATTAAATCTTAGATTCATCCCTTTGCTGTACAAATATTTCCCTTAAGAGATTAAAGGAAAAACAACATTCACTTCTTGAAAGACTTAATTATTTGCTTATTCTATAGCATTAGATTATTATTGCGTTTAAACTTAAGTATTATCATTTTACAACTAAATTTCACAAAATTGTATTAATTTATTTGCCAATATTTCAGAAACGATTGGTTTTATAAAAATATATTTCAAATTAATTTTATCTTTATTTTTAATATTATTGGTTTTATAAAAATATATTTCAAATTAATTTTATCTTTATTTTTAATAGTACTAAAATTGTACAATAGTAAGTTATTTATATCTCAAATTGTTGCGGAGCTAAATAAATCTTTACTTCTGTAAAGAACCCTAAGAGTCATTTTCATTGGAATATGAAAAAATCCATTTTTTTATAATCTTAATCAATAGCTAGATCTGAGTTTTAAGAAAAATATTTATAGCTAAATTTAAGAAAATGTTAATTCTTCTCTTTTCACCCTTTCGAGAAATGTTATTAATTTTAGGGTTAGACAGACACACAGAAACACAGACAATCGGTGTTGCAAAAACAACTTTTTTGGGGTTTGGGGGTTCATGAAACATTGACATCCATCAATATCTCGAGTTAGATTTTCTTACTTTAAAGTGTTGGAAAAGTTTATATATATATATATACATATGCTTGAAAACTGTTGGTTTTATAAAAATATATTTCAAGTTAAATATATGTATTATAAATAGATCTACAGTTATGAATTGATAAGGAATTTTATATCTCAAATAGTTATGGAGATAAAATTAAAGATTAGAGTTTACACAATAGAACAAAATCTTTAAAGACATTTTAACGAAAAATTGAGAGTAGCCATTTGGTTGTAATATTGGTAAAAGCTTATAAATGAAATTTAATCAAAATGTTAGAGCCAATTTTGCTAATATAATTTTTTTTTCTGCCCTTAAGTAAACTACTCTTAATTTTAGGGTTGGATATACAATTCCAAAAATTCCTCGGGGTAGCCCTATGTAAACCTTATATACCAAGTTTTAGCCAATTGGTAAAAAACTTAAGGCTCTAGCCCTCGGTACAGACTGACAGACAGATGGACAGACGGAAATTCAAAAACACCTTTTTTGTAAATGGGGGTCCATGAATTGACAAAATTTCTCAAAATTTCGAGTTAGATTTATTTGACTATTAAATACTTTATCTACTTGTAAGATAGTGAAAAAGTAAAAAGTATTCTACTTAACACAACATTTTATAGTGGCTTCGGAAGAGATATTTGGTTTTAAAACAAATTTTCTTAACACTTTCACTTTCTCGTCACATTGTGAACCAGTAGCCCATTCAAACTCTAACTGATAGAGACCACAGAAAGTGGGAAGAGGGTGGGCGAAATCAAAATGGAATTTAAAGGAACAACAAATAAAAGGATAATTGACAAATTTAACAAACGTAGAATTATTTATTAAAAATAAGACAACAGAGGAATATAGTAATACATGGCCTTATAAGGCGAACTGATTAGTATTGAAAAACATATATATATATATATATATAAGACAGAGACTGCGCTTGTGCAGAACACTTGAGGACTAATTCACAATCTCAGTGTATTAGTAGTCCTTGGAGAAGACTACTTTTGAAACTTATAATATAAGCGTTATAATATAACTTAATTATTTATATGAAATAGTTTAGAATAGACTTATGAGAAATAATATAAATCATTAATACAATAATAAAGAGATTAAAGAGCTCATCTACTTGGTTAACAAGGCACTAAAATCACCCTCGTGAATTCAAACTAAACAAACAGGTTAAATTGTTAAACCTTTGAATCCTTATAATATTAATAATGATCTTGAAGAGCATGACATATAAAGGAATAAAGGGTTTCCATTATTGGAATATCAAAGAACTTAAAGAGCTCCTTTACACTGTTAAAAATAACGCCTGAATCACCTTTATGAATTCATATTAAACAAAATATTAAATCATTACATTTTAAATTAAATTTAATCCAAAATATCAATTAGAAAAAAAAATTACACAAAGGTATGACTCTCCGACATAACCCAAACTTCTGCGGGACTATTACATACACCAAATTTGAAGTAATTGAGAAGCTTTCGATTTGTTAGTATTCATCATTATAGTAGAAAACAAAGCAATTTAACATTAAAACGCTGGTAATTTCTCGTTAAAAATTTGGTTATTGTTTAAAGCTATAACTTATCGATAACAAAAATACATTAATTTTATAGTTTCTCAAAATTAAATATGTGTACTAAATATTATCTTAATTTAAATATCAAATTTTAAATTTTAACAAATCTTGGTAATCACAAGTACTATGAAATTAATATTTAATCAAATACGCCAAGCAAGAAAAATAATCAAAAAATGGCTATCAACTAATAAGTCAAAATGTTACAAAAAGACTAGTGCCCAACTGGTAGAAGGAAACATTAAGTGTCCCATAAAACAATTTACTTCAAAAATAATTCTTCCAGTGAGAAATTACTGATGCCTACATGAACGATTTTAATCACATGATTAACGAAGTGTTCAAACACCAAAACCCATTATAGGTCATAATAATTAAGTATTTAACAAATTATGTAAATATTCTGAAATTTGAAAAATGACACCTAGACACGGTAATCGAAACCGGGACTATGGCTAAGTACGCCAATGCTGTAGCACTGAGCTATCTAGGAATCGCCCCGTGCTTAGGGCCATTCTTCACTCATATTTTAATGCAGAGTCTATGATGGATGTGCGGAAGTCGTAGACTATAAATGCGTGATTTTATTAAGGTCGCGAGATATCAGATAAGGCAATTTTTGGAATATGATATCTATATGGAGTATTTCTCACCAAAAAGCATAAATAATAGATTTACCTATTTGATTCTTAAATATGCAATCCCCCACAATTATAAAAAGTTGCAGTATTAAGACAAATACCGAGTCGAAGTTTGCTTCGTTATCTGATAGCTCGTTAGTTGATTGATACAAGGAAGGGAATGTCTTCATATTAGAAGTATAATAGTCACGTTGCAAGCACGTGATGGGAGCATGCTTCTCTTGGTACAATCGTTGACACGTCATTTCAAAAATCCAGAGATTTCGTAATGTAGATCACGTGAGTTTTTATGTCAGCCTGCTAAGCCAATCAGCGTAGGTATAGGTCACCTCATGCAGGTGTATCATTAATCAACATTTTAACGATAAGTCAGAATTCACTTCAGAATAGAATTCGTTGTGGACAAGTCTAGTGATGGTTGTCGGCCGTGGAACTCGTGATAAGCCAGAAGATACAATGAATGAGTAAAGTACATATTTTATGCATAGTAATGTTTTGTAAATTTTTGATATTGCAGCATGTCTATGAGTATCGGCATTATTTGAGGTGGGTGGTATTGATGTAAATTAGCTAGCATTGCTAATGTTACAATTGCAGGATGTCTATGAGTTTTGGCACTATTTCGGGTGGGTAGTATTTATGTAAATTAGCTTTCATTGCTAATGTTACAATTGCGA
>CABFOV010004595.1:0-30890 GCA_902141375.1 Timema poppense | reverse complement strand
TTTTTTTTTAAATATGCATGTGCATGTAACCAATGTAATCCAAATTGTCGCCACTTAGACAAAACCGTTTTTCCTGTCCGTTACACTTACCAGATGTGTGTATGTTACAGCTGCGCTGCACACAATATTATATAGAAAAATAAAAGTGGGAGAGTCATATATGTATTAATTTCCTGTACATAATCTTTAACTCAAAGTCTAAGTAGGCTTAATATATTCCAATTCCTATTTCTTAATTTATTATATATTTTTTCTTTTATTGTTGTTATTCTATAACATTTGTTTCTAGTTCGACGTGGGAATAAGGCTCCTTAATACTAATTATGATATACTATTTTAACTTATTTAAATATTTCTAAAGCTAATGCAGTTTTATGCAAATACACGTGGGTATGTCACACGTTTTCCGGGTTGACCTAAGGGGTGATTTTAATGAAGGTATTGAGCTGCTATTGGGAAAAATAGTTTATTGCTAAGCAGCCAACCTTCAGGGATTGCTATACTTGTCTGAAATAGCCATAAGACTTAAATTTAATTTTCACTCCATACGAGTTGTCTAAGTGACAAGTTGTCTGGTGGGTGGGAGGGCCTTGTTCAGATTCTGTCCAGGCTTACTGAGAATACTTGTTTATAAACTATTTCACGTTTTCACACTCCTCTCAAACCGCGGTACATTTATACTAAACTCAACCTTAATCTTCCCTCTCCTATTAATATTAATAAATTAACATATTCTTGAAAGGTAGATATATANTTTAAACTCAAGCTACCCATCATAGGTAGTCCAAGTCTATTTCAAGAGTGATCCCTTAGACCATGCGGCCACCAAAACATGTACAACAATGTTAAATACATATATATATATAAATATATATATATATATATATATATATATAAGAATACCAACAAAATGTTAAAACATTTTCAATTTTACCTTCAAGCAACATTGTTGTACATGCTGAAAATGTTTTAACATTTTGTTGGTATTCTTATATATATATATATACTTATATATATATTTATATATATATATGTATTTAACATTGTTGTACATGTTTTGGTGGCCGCATGGTCTAAGGGATCACTCTTGAAATAGACTTGGACTACCTATGATGGGTAGCTTGAGTTTAAATATCGGTTGGGTGTACTAGGGGTGTTTCCATAATGTTTTTCACTCCCCTTCACGCAAATTAGGGTACACTTCCTCTAAATGCAAACTTTATCATCCTTAACACATTATAGTAACTAAGACAGTGCGTATATTCTGAGTGGGCTGTAAGATACGGTGCTAAAAGAAACATGTCTGTATTTTCCAAAAGTCCTTTTGCAAATTAAATTGAATTGTAGAACCTTGGTATTATTGATATAAGGTTGATATATATAAAACTAACTATTTCCTAAGCTCTCTCAAAGATGGTTATACCTTAAAGAAATTATAAATTTTGTTTCGAGACGTGTCGATAAAATTTCTTTCAGCTTTGGAAATGTATTTAAAATCACCATAATCTGTGATTATTCTGTTTGGTTAATTTTATAAAATTGATAAGGTAATTAAATTAAAAGTAAAATTGTGCGTTGTCTATATAGAGGTCTGTATATTTATATAGATCGTGTTATACGACTTACAAGAAGCTAATACCACCCTTCTTATGTATATTAAGAGGATAAGTAAGATAAGCAATGTTTTGGTAGATGATTATTATTTTAAAAAAATTCATGACGGAAGAGTGGAAAACAAATTTATAAATAAACATCTAAACTGATCACACCTCTATGGATCGGCACGTGTACAAAAATGTATTAACCCTCTGTGGTCTGGTATGGAATAAAAAAAAATAGATTTTACTTTCATTGATCAGTCTCACTTGTGGTTCTGACAAATCTAAAAGTGGCAGAGGTAATAAAATCTTAGAAAAACCCAATCCCTTTGATGAATGGAGTGAAGGTTTCGCTTGTACGGTTATTTGGTGGACTTGCCAGACTGGTATGCAATAGTATTTTCTGGATCAGTGGGGAAGGCAGGGGGAAGCTACCTCACTCCTCATTTCCCTAGTACGCCTCTTCAGTGCTGCTTAGGCCTTACAGTTGATGGGGGAGCTGTCGAGAATCCAACCAACCTTGGGGTTGAGTACTATTCATACATACTTACTAGCTGGTTTGTGGGTGATGATAAGATCTGGGTTTGAATACCAACTGGGTGAAATCAAATAAAACCGTCAGTGTTTAAACCCCACTTCACAGAATAACCAGACCATACCCAAACCGATAATGGTTCAGGTTAAAGTTTGATTGATGTTAACATTTAAATTTCCTTCTGAAGTTATTATAAATTTATACAATATTTAAAACAAGGTCATAAATTATATTAAATACAAGTTGAGGGTAAAAAATATAGTTAATTACAATTCCTAAAAAAAATGCAAAAACTTTAAAATAAAATAAATATCACATTAATCTTTTATTGCATTCTTTGATTTATTGCTTATCGAGCTATTTATTTTTCTGAAAAGTTAATGCATTTTTAGTTTTTATTTCTATGTTTCAGATCATTTTAATTTCAAAGAACTATCGTGTGATTGGAGAGAGAAACAATGATTGCTAAGTGAATAAGTACTTTATTAAAAAAACTAAGGAATTAAATAAGTACATATATAAATAAGTAACTATTTTATTTAGTCAGGTAATAAGTAAATGCGTAACTAAATAAATATGAAAGCAGGTAAAGTATTGAATAATTAAGTAGGTTTGTGAGTATGTAGTTAATTTTATTTAAATAAATAAGTATATAAGTGAATAAGTAAATAAATACCTAAGTAAATAAGTAATTAATTATATAAGTGGTTGGGTAGTTCATAGTCCATTACCTTACCTAAATTGGTAGCAATATCTGTTTACCCATATAAAGGTCCTGAGTTTGATTCATGGGATGGCTATAAAATATATCAATAGTGAAATGTGGGTTCCTCCTTTCCCAGTTTTGAATTAACTGCAAGTAACTGGATTATTTTCTGTCTGTTATAGATTTGAGTTAGTATTTAAGGCGTATGCTGATATAATCAGCTGATTTAAAAAGGTGCACATTATGAACTAAAAAAAAAGAGTAGTTAATTCATCGGCTTACTCATATTCAATGAGAAAATTAACTATATATTTATATATTAATCTGTCCAAGCACTCAAGTAGGTTAACATGATAACGTTTACCATGCTAGGTTGAGATGCGTTACATTAATTATTCTTTAAAGTGTTAACATTTAATGAATGTCATTTGCTTGCATGGGCGTTGTTTCTAATATCTTGGTGTTATTAATTTTAAACGTGACTAAAATATACTAATAACTTGGACAGGCCATTTTTGACATTTAGTGTGTCAAAGTAAAATTACTTAAGAGGGTGATAAAAGGTGTTTACGAATTCATCAACACTGCTACAAATTATTAATAACTACCTTCTAACAGAAGGGGCCATATTTAACATGCTGAAAGTCTTCTTCTACTTTAGTGTCGCTACCTTTCTAAATAATTAATAACAAGTATTTTGGCACTTTCTGGAGTGTCCAAGCGCATGTAAAAATGACTCCAAAGACAAGGAGGCGTTCAACAAGGAGAGGTTACTGTTGATTTTTGGAACTGAGAAAGAAACTGATCAAATGCTTTATTTGGAAAATTATGCTTTATGTAGCAGAAACTAATACTCTCAGCAGTATGTAAAATATATATTTGGAGATCTTTTAAATGATGTGATGTAGAATAATTGTAAAGATCAATTTGGACATAAAGGGTTACAAATTAATAAAACCTAAGACGAGAGGGTGAGAATGTATCCATTTTGTATGTGATTCTTTGGTACAAAGCAAATTGGATTGGGCACATATTTAGGAGGAAATGTCTTCTGCACGACATCATGGAAGGATAGGATGAAGGAAAGAGTAGCTTGGGAGTAGGTAGGATTAAAATATTGGATGACTTCAAGGAAATAAGAAATTTATACTAGCTCTAGGAGGATGGAAAGGATAGGATTCTTTGGTGGTCTAGGCTCACTGACAACAGTAATAGACCAGTCTTAGGACAAAACAGCTCATAAAATTAATAAGGGCAACGAGTGGTTCTTGATATATTTATGTTTGTGAATTTAAATGAATATTTAACTAACCTACAAACGAAACGGAATATATAGAAGTTTAAGCAACTCGCACAGGTGAGCACATAAACTAAATCTCCTTTTCATCTTTTATATTTTGATGACGACAGGAAATATCAGTGCAAGAATTATTTGAGAATGAACTTTTTTTTTCGCGAAATGATTTCTCACTACTCACCCAAACAAATAAAGGTAGGCCTATATGTATTCTATATTCTATATCACCCATCCTTAAACCATTAATCTATTTAAATAATTATAGCTTAGATGCGTAGTACTATGTGGTGCAAAATAAACTATAAACAAATATAGAATACTTTTATAAATGGATTAACAAATGCACAAGTCACCAAATAAGATCGCAATATACATTTATATTCAGCATCATTAGTTCTAGGCCCAAATATACTATTTTATTAAAGGTTAAATATCCTGATAGTGTTTGAAAAATAGTCCATGGGAATTTCCTTTTTCCACGTATATTATTGAACACATAATATTTATGTGTCGTAATAACAAATTAATCGATAGCAATAGGTAAAAACAAATTATGTTACTGTTGTTGATCACTCTAGCCCATTTAACAACACATATTACTAATTATTTAAAAAGTCTTTAGAGGTTGATTCTCGGAAAAGGTGAATAATCGTGTTTTCCCTTCATATTGCCGAGCTAATGTAAGTTTAAAAGTTATTTTTTAATATAATGAGTTTGTACGAAAATTACCTGTAAAATAACAGTAAAAATAAATAAAAAGTTGTTAAAAACTCTTATAGACTATTATTATATTTATATATTGAGCACTAGTGTACATAAATATTTAAGACAATAATTAATGTATTGGTAAAATATTATTCCTAGTTAGTTTGGAGTTTAAATCTGGTGTCGGCCACCCTATAAGAATGAATAGCTATTGCTATATTCTGGTGACGGCAAGAAAAATGTCAATTTTTATATTTGAATTTTCACCTTTTATTTATGTATTAATTACTGACAAGTTTAGAATGTACATACTTTAAATGCAATAAACAAAACACAAACTCTAATATTATCACTCTTCAGATTTCAATATTTGAACCTCAAATTTTGAGACATGTTACGAAGTGGTCTTCTTGTTAATAATTTATACATCAAGATATTAATGGAAAAAAAAATAGGCCTAATAAGGACTACATAACAAATAGGTTTAATTTCAAATAATACTTGACAACAATCCTGTTATTTATCAAACAAAATTATTTAATAAAGAATATACAAAATTAAAAACTATAAGGCAGGTTCGTAAAATCTGTGAAGAGGGCGTCAAGTCACTTGCGGGAACCACGTTTTTTTTTACCCCTGCTATAGATTATATTGATGAGTATTCTCTTAAAGAATTAGAGTAGTTTGAAATTAAATCATTAAATATGTAGTAAAGGATAAGTGTAATAATGATATGATAACAACTAACAGTGATAGTCAAGCGGAAGAAGATGTCGCTATCATCGTCTGGGATCTGAGGGTAAAGAGGATGTTGGGGTTTTAATCCCTGCCAGGTGTACTGAGATTTTTATAGTTTTAAAAATGTGAATTTATCAAACCCTTTAAATTCTACCTTTCTCTTCCGTATTACATTAGAAAAAATGTGCGTGTAGCCTGGATGGGTAAAAAGACGTCAACTGCGAGATGGACAACCCATCTTAGTGGTCCAGTATGATAATCTTATTCTCACTCTTATAGTAAATGTTGACAGTTATTCCATGGTTTTAATCAAATGTGTTAGCTTTAATATAATGTATATAATTATATATTATGCATACCAATAATAATAATAATTAGCACCACGTCTTACTAACCGTTCGGGTTATACGCTTTAAGTACTAATTACTCTAATGGATTAGGAAGGTTGAATTAGAGGAAGTGAACCCACATTTGCGTGGAGGGGGAGTGTAAAACCATTTAGGAAAAACCACCCTCAGTTCACCCGAACGAGATTCGAACCTCAATCTCCCCGTCCTCAGCAGTTGAGCTCAACACGACAAGCGCGTTAGCCAACTACGCCACCGAGGCGGGTTATACATAAAAAAACATTTTCATATTTTCTTTATTTCAAAGGAAAATATTGAATTGATCATTAATATACTCTTTGTAACAAAAAGGCTCAATGGCACCAGCCCACAAGTGAGCTATACAAACCAAGTTGACCATTGAATGTTGGTAAAGATAGTGCCAACATATGAGGATAGATGGTGAAATGTGGTAATCGAATTTTTTAGGTGTGTGCCGCTTATTATATATTCACGATACTCCTCATTTGTCCTCACAAAGCCAAGTTGATGTTGTTACATCTTTTTTTATTACACTAAAATACATTATTATACATCAGCATATTACTATAGAGGATCCATCTGTTGGAGAACCTTTTTTTCACTGTTAATACACTTAACATAGCAGTATTCTTGAAGGAATAAACTTTTAGCAAATTCGAATACATTATTTAGCTGACAATATTCATAGCATTTTACTGTATTATTAGTTCTATTTCATAGGTATTGATACTATCTATCAAAAGTTACATCCGCGTACCATAATATGTATTGACGTAAAATGAAAATAGTTAATTTTCATAAAGGCCAACATTATTTCTTCCTCCTTATATCACTGTAAATCTTATGTTATATATGTATGCTCCATGTGAGGATTTATTAAGCTCACACGTTTGAGATATGATGTAAATTTTATCAACTAAAATAATTATATAGTGGCATTTAATAATATTGAGTAAATCACAATATAATTTAAGTTCTTAAACATTATTTACATTTCCAGACATGTTATTCTTTTTGATATTATTATTATAAAATATGTTTTAAGGTCTATAAAAATATTAAATGATAATACATGTTTGTAATTGATTATTTTTCTACATCTAATCCTACACATGCAAGTTTGACGTTGTTAACTTATGTAAAGTCAATATACCTGTTCACATTTGTTTTGGCGGAACAGTTTTACAGCCGAATGCGCATCTTGACGCTAGTTCTCTGTGAAACATATTCAATTTTACTAGTAAGCGTGAAAGAACCTAGCAATTTTGTTCGAATGGTACATTTTAAAACATTCTATGGATCTATTACTTGTCAAAATCAACATGGGCGTATCGGATTTACTTACCTTCTGAAAAAAGTTGTGATATGGTTATTTGTAGACCCCAAAAAATCCGTTTGCCTTGGCTGAGTTTGAACTCAAGAATATTGGGTCAATGATGCGATTACTTTAACACAGGAAAACCGAGGTATAAATGTTTATAATTGAATCAATAATTTAAAATAACATTTAATAATGCCAGGAAGCTCACTGACAAAGATATTTGTGTATTGTTCTACAAGATCATCTAACCAAATAACATTATCAGGAATCTAAAAAAATAAAAAAATAAAGGAGTTACACTTGATTTAAATTTTCTTTCTCACTCTTAAACTTTGAATTGAGAATTTTCCATCCATAGTTTTAAACATATCAATTGAAATATAACTATAAAAGCTAAAAAAAAACCTCTCAACAGTTTTTTATCTCTTAAGTATTACTTTTTAGTGCAGAAATACCCATCCAAAAATGTAAAAACTTTTAAGTGTGTCCATTTCCCCTCCGAAAACTATAGATAAACTCTCACTTAATGGAATTTTGGTCAACGTTTGGACTTGCTCGCTAAGAAACAGTTAATTTGAGTTGACAAGTAGAGTGATGTTCGAGAAGTATGGCAAGGGGAGTGAAAGGAAGGGGGTAAGATAAAAGAATTGATGGAGGGGTGTTAGAAAGGAGGGGAGATGGAGGGTGTCAGAACGGACACAAAAAGAATTACAAAAATAAAAGGATAGTGAAGCTTAGAGACAAAGGATCTCTCTTTTAAAAAAAATAGATATAGAGTAAGAGAGGGAAAATAAAATGATCAAAGCTCCCGAATGAAAATGCGAACTTTTCCATCAAGCGCTATGTTCTGGTCACCATTGATTATAGAATGTGATAATTAGGTTTCTCAGCGAGAAAAGGAAAGAAGCAAATACTAGCAGACAATGCACAACCACTACAGTCCAGCTTTCATAGGAAATGCCTTAACCGACAAATAGAAAAGTTACTGAATATACTTTCAATTAGTCAGGTCATGGGATTGTCAGCTCACAGGTTTGATCGATTTATTGAATAGAAATAAAAGAACACTAATAAAATTATTAAAACTTTCCAATTTTTCTCGCAATTAGCATAACATTGTCTGTTCCGGTAGCCACATGGTCTAGGACACTACTCTCGCAATAGACTGGACTACCTATGATGGGTAGCTTAACTTAAGTCCCAGTTGGGGGTACTGAAGGTGTTTTCATAATTGTTTTACATTCCCCCACCATGCAAATGAGGATATACTTCCTCTAAATTCATCCTTTCTCACCCTTAAACCTGTAGAGTATTTAGTACAGGGCGTATATCCCGGATGATTTGTAGCATGCTATTCTAAAATAAACGTATTTGTATAATTTAAAATGTTCTTTTGCATGAACATTGAACTGTAGAACTTTGGTGCTATTGATATAAGGCTTATATATATATATATATGGAACTATTCCTAAGCTTTATCAGTTGATGGTTGTACTTCAAAGAAACTCTTACTATTTGAGTTTCAAGCCATGCCACTAAAATTTATCTCGAGATTTCAAATGAATTTTAAATAATCAAAATCTGGGATGATTCTGTTTAGTACAATTTAATAAAATTGTTCTAGTAATTAAGAGTAAAATTGTGCATTGTCACTATCATGGCCATTGGGTTTACGTCAAAGTTAACCTAATTTTCCTAATATGTCTTCAATTGGATTTCAAAGATTTGGTTCTTCACATGGTATCGATTCAGATGCTAAACTAGAAAATTAAAAGCTTTTTCCTAGGTTTAATGTAGTAATTATTAATTAATCTCAGGGATAAGAGGGGAAATAAAGGTGTAGGCCTGCTTGGAAGCGCTCTATGTATTCCAAATTATATTTTTGTCACTATTACATGGTTTGGGCTGGAGACCCGTTTTTAAAGTCCTTATTTGGTTCAAAAAACCCATTGTATAAAGTATTTTGGTACTAAGAAAGGTATTCCAGAGCAGACGTCCTCTAACTGTTTTGGAAGGCATTGTATCTCACCAAAATATTTCTATACAGTATGTCTTCGGTACGAAATAAAGCCTTTCAAATGTTCTTAGTACCAAAATCAGTGTATACATTTATTGAAGTGTTTGAAAGCTATTTCAGCGTCAAAGCTCAATTGCAGATTTAATAGTTCTGATTGACGGCTATTTCTAGTTAGGAATTAGCTTTAAAACATACATATATACCTAACTACGCCATTCCCTTATGAGATAAGCAAGAAATTGTATATATAGCTCAAAAAACCACACATCCCTACCTAATCCATTCTTATTAACCTTCTCCACACTTCCCTATCCTTGCATGCTCTCGTCGCTTCAACAAAATCCGTATATACATTCATATATGTTCTTTTGTTCCTTCAATTCGTCTTTTACACACATTCATACATCACATTTAGCCATGTCTTACATGACCTTCCTCTTCCTTTTGATTCAGATACTCTACCTTCGTGTAATTTCTTCGTAACTCAATCCACACTCATCCTTTCAACATGATCAATACCAAAGTAAAATAATTATTTCACACTGACCTATTGGGTTTCCTTTCAAACGGCACATCTTTAGCACCCATTCATTACTGACTGTCCATAAGTGTTTTCCCACGTACATATCTTAGATATCTCATTCTAATCGTATTCACCTTTCTCTTGTGTTTCTTTTGACAAGTCCATGCTTCACATCCATAAAACAATGTTGGTGCTAACAGAATTCCATATTCAAAACGTATTAAATATTTCCAAGAAAATTCTTTTTTCTTAACAATGAATAAGACCAGAACAGGTTTATGGTACCAACACCGATTTGGAAATTATATATATATATATAATTGGATTTATATATATATATATATATATATTAGTGGATAGTATATATATTATTTGATTATGTATATATTATTTGATAATATATATATATATATTATTGGACTATATATATGTTATTGGATAATATATCATTTAGAATATTCTTTGCTATAAAATTATGTTTGTATGTATGTATATATACATTGTGCGAGAAAATATACAGTTTTGAAGGTTCTTAGTAAGAAAATTTTGTCTTTGAACTACTTTTACTTATTTTTATACATCAAATCTTATGAACTGCAGTTATAACTTTTTATTGATGTTATCAACACTTACAAAATAACTTCAATAGAGTAGTAAAATGTGATCAAATGTTGGAACATAAAATTTGCGTGTATTTTCTATAAATCACTTTCAAAGAAAATGGACTGTAGATTGTTCTGCCTCGTTTGGTTGCAAGTTATCCACAGTGTATATCAAACGTTTTGTTATCAGATTAGTGATTACCTTCCGCTTCAGGAGACATAATAACATTTTGATCGCGAGAGCACGAGCAAAGGGAACCCAATCATTTGTCGAGGAAGTTCTTAATCAGCCACCGAGGAATTTTGATTAAAGGTATTACACAACATAATACGACTATTAATCCTTAACCACAGCACAATTAACGCACGTTTGGTTTAATAATTGACAAATAACTGAGATGGGTTCTAAAATACCTCCTTAAACATGTATTCCACACTTTCACCCACTCGATAACCGTACAGTTCTAGACAAAATGTTCGGTTATTAAAAGAATGTATTTTTTTTAAAAAAGGAGTAAAAAAAGGTGCCCTAAGCTGGAAATGGTTCAAACAAAATTGAATAAAAAGTCAATATAAATGGAGTTTGGTGGATAGCTTCGTTCTAAATTAAGAGGCCTACCACAGGAAATGAGAAATGGCCGCGAAGACGTTCAGCTCTATGATTTGTTATTTAAAAATATGGTTCATGCCAAACTGAAGTTAAAGTCATTCAAAAGAGGCTATTTTAACTTAAAACATATATAATTTGACTTTTATTATTAGAAAAAATAATAGTGTGACAATCACACTTGCTCATTTCAACGACTTTTTTTTAAGCATATTTGTAGATCTATGACAATAGGTTTGATTTTTTACAAAAAGCTATCAATCTGGTTTTACTCCAGAAAAATGGTTACTTTCAATAGGCTCACAACAGAAAATTTTAAGATATTTAGTAACTACAAGCGATCTCTCCTCTTTACCTCAAGATAAGAAGCTTCGTAGTCCTTTCTTACTGAAATAACAAATGGTGGTTGTAGATGAAGGGCTCAAGGAAGTAAAAGCTTAGAAATAATAGAGGTGTGGTTCCACCAAGGGACAGGGACCGTTGTATTTTAAAACATGTGACTTGTGATTGATTGATACATCTTTCTCATTGTCCGGGTTGGCCGCCTTAAAATGTTACCTTAGTATGTGCAGTTCTGACATCATTTGTATCAAGGTAGCAGCATACTACCATCTTTAAACCTTTAAAAATGTATGTATACTAAACATTCGGCCTCAATTTTAGGGTGTCCATTCCACGACCATCACATTCTGTGTGCCACCCCAAAACAGTTTGAGAACAATAATCCAAAGGTGACCTGTTGGTTTAGGGGTAAGGTGTCAGACTTCTGTGCTGGCGGCCGGGGTTCAATCCTTGGTCCCGGCACATATTTATATGATTACCAAACCCTTCCTTCACCTCTGACAATACATCTTGTGAATGTGGGGAATGCCAGGCCTCCACCGTGGTTTGGATTTCACGTTAAACTGTAGGTCCTTCATTTCATCTCACAATCACCCTACCATTACACAATAGCGTAAGTTCGTATAACCCGAACGTGTAGTAAGACGCGGTGCTAGTAATAATAATAATAATAATCCAATGGGAGCATATTTAGGCGAATAGGAAAATGCTGATTGAATCGGTTGGTTCTGTGATGTTATTGGTTCTCCCAAGAAGATTTTATGTAAGAGCGTAAAAAAAATCTGAAATTGTTTCTACTAGTGTAGAGCGAACAAAGCAAGTATCGCTGAATTCTTGTATTCACGTGATCAGGTTTCTTTTCTGATCTTGTTTTTCGGTGAACGTGTGAATCTACCGTATAGAGTTTTCTCTAAATTTAAAAAGTACATCTTGACACGGGAATCGAACCCAGGAACCTTGACTATGTATGCCAATGCTCTAACCACTGAGATACCAAGGAGTACTGGAAACGAAGTGACTCATGTATAGCTCAATGGTTAGAATATTGGCTTACTTAGCTAAAGGTCTCGGTTTCGATTTCCGTGTTCAGGTGTCATTTTTAAATTTAAATAAGATGTTATCTTTATGCAGCTATAGCCATAATTAGCAAATATATATTTATTATTTAGTTAGTTACAATATAGAAGTTTGGTAGACTCCTAAAGACATATCACAATTAATATTGTAGTATACTTAAAATAAATCACCCCGTCTTAATATGCCCTTCGGGTTACACGCTTATGTACTACACTAGCTACACTAATGGTTTTAGGAATTAGAAAGGTTATAATTAGAGGAAGTGTGGAACTTTTGCTTGGAAGGAGAGTGGGAAACAATTTTGTAAAGACTATATTCATTACACCCTACCAAGACTCAAACCTCGATTTTCCCCATCATTGGGAGCCTAGTCTACTACGAGAATAGCGCCTTAGATCATGAGGTCATCGAAGCGGATTTAAGAAATATTCACTTCCTGTTGTGACGTGGCTAAAATTAACGTGTAACTCATAATTTTTAATTTTTCATAAATGAAAACTAAATAAAAATTAATTTATATTTTACCTCGAGTTTATGAAAAATTGATGAATATTGAATTTGCATGTGCTTCCAAACTAGTAAAAATATTGGTTTTACAATTACGTCTGGCTCCATGAATTAGTCTATCTGTCTGTTCAATTAATTTAATTTCATCTCTTCTCTGTATGGATGTATATACATATGTATGTTCACCTATTGGTTGTCTGATCATCTGCCCACATGTCTGTTTATCCATCAACACTTTGTCTGTCTGTTTGTCTGTCCGTGTGGCTAGAGCTAAGATAGCTTAATGTATTTTTAATAGCTTGATATTGATCATGTAGCTATAAACGCTTATTTAAAGAGAAATTATTTTTTTACTCAAATTAATGCTAGATTAAGCTTAATCATGAATGATTACCAAAAAAATACTTTTTTAATATTTTAAAATTGATCAAACTATTGTATTTAAAAGGCTTACTAAGGGAGTGTTTGACATGACATACTTTTTTTTAAAATTTGTGATTTTTTGGGTCAGACTTGTAACTTAGAGCTTATTTTTGTATATTATAAATTTTCTAAAATGTTTGTAGTAATTTTGTTTAAAATGTATACCCGGAAAGTATTTGACAGGACCAATAATTATAGCATTTATTTTGGTACGCAAGCCCGCAAGAAAAGTATACCGACTGAGTGGCCACTGCATGATATTTGACTAAAACAGTGCCAACATTTGAGGATAGAGGGTGTCATGTGGTCAGCACAACGAACCATTCAGATGCTAATCTCAGATTTCTGGACTGGAGACAATACTTCTTTAGTCAAATAGTTCCTCTTTATAACCACGAGGCTACGTTTTCACCCCGTTTAAGTTCCGCTACTTTGCAGCAAAATCTGGATGTGCTGGGGATTGAACCTAGTACCTCTGGATTTTTAGCCATAAACTCTCATTACAATTCCATATAGACGGTCTTCAAAAGTGATATACGATCGTAATATCACTATCAATTTCCGGCATTTATACCATATTTTGTTGTTAATGATAAGTGCTTACGACGGTATTAGAGACTTAATTTCCTGTCCAGAATATCAGACATGGTCCTTGAAACGATGATCTAGGTTGAGACAGTGGATCATCACCAATATAGATGGGGGTGGAAGGGATTTATGGGTGCTTAACATATATCAGGTTATCACTCACAAGGGATTGGAGGTACCTATTATTGTCAAGATGTGTCTTGTGAATACATGAAATATGGATCAAGACATGGATGACTTTATAAAATCACGATTATATCAAAATATATTACCCTGATATGTCGAACCTTAAAACGAGGATTAAACTCCTGTTTAAGGTTGGAAAGAATCTGCCGTGAGCAAAGGCCGGTGTTTTTGCAGTTTTCATACAAAAAAATATCTGATCAAAATAAATCAATTAATTCCCCAGTATAAACATGGAATATAATTTTCTTCAGATAATGATCTAAACAATTCTTGAAGATTTTACAGGATTATCCTGGAATTTAATGGTAATTTTGTTCTTCATATAAAAAGTTTATCATCTAATCCCATTATGCTGATGATAAATATTATTAACTGTTGATATCACCATGCTAAGAAAATATAACTCCATGTTACCACTGGTGAAATATTTGATTTATCTTGGCCAACTATTTTTTTATAAAAACTGAAAAAAAAACCCATTGAGATTCACTTATAACTTGGTTGTAATCGATTTGAGAGACTAGGGCTCGAATCCCAGATGTTTGCACTTGGAAATTTAGATCACTGGGCTAGACAAGGTGGCAGGTATATTTGAGAAAATGTGTACTCACATTTACTTAGGGAAAGAACTGGAAATTAGTTTAGGATAAATGGCTCAGTATATCTATCTGAGATTAGAGCTTTGATCTCTCATTCAATGCAAAAACAAACAAGATGAGACAGGCATCTTTAACCATGAGCCCACTGGTGCGAGTAAATGTCCCTTTAGTTAAAACAACAAATATAAATAACATAGACCTATTAGGGTGTATGTAAGCGCTTATTAATACAAACTATTAAAATGACATGAATAATATATTAATTTTTCTATTAAAGATTATGAAGTAATATTATTTTGTTATAAAATATAGGTTTAGTAAAAAAAAATATTTTAGTTTAAGACTTATAGTTTTGTTTATATTGCTACCCAAATTATTTTATCCAAGCCACAATTATTGTGGGCACACGATCTAAATGTGAAGAATCATCTAGTCTGATTTTCCGGTGACCAGGTAAACGTTTGAATTCTAGGAAGGTGTACTGATAGAGTGGTTTCCCAAGTGGCTTAACCATCTTTCCTAAGCGTAAGTGTGGATACATTTCATATAAATAAAGCCTTTCTCACCCCTCACCTTTTGCAGTAATTGAAACCTTGGATAATAGGTAAGATGGGGTGGGTAAAATATACATATTTTAATTATTATATTCAACACATCATGGACTTTTAATGTATAGGAATTAGGGACAGGGATTTTGAAGCTAGATTCAAAGTAGTGCAACCACATTAGGTTAGAGAGCGATACGTAAAAATAATTTTGAGCGCACTTGGTATTTGGCTTCCGACCTTCACGTCAATAGAAGCAATTGTGAAATATTAATATTACTTTATATACTACTTGACCATCGGTGTAGGTGTCTGTAATATTTAATATTTATTATATTAAACTTCTTGAAGCTAAACATGCTTCATAAATTTCGTAGGAGATTCCTTTGCCACTGAGTTATATTTAAATGCGTATTACAAAGAAACTTTAGGGTGAGGGTAAGGGAGGAAAATAGGACCGGGTTGAGGGGAAGAGGTTTGCGTGGCTTACCGCGTTTACTCAAACTAAGTGCTTTTCCATTTCCAGTCCTCGTTGTTTTGACATTATTTTCAGCGACTTGGATCAAGGTGTTTACCGACCATATCCATGCGCCATACTTTCAAAAAAAATAATAAAGGAGCAACTTCTTTGCCGTCACTTTGTGTTTCCTTTATCTTTTTAAAATTCTTGTGACGTGTCCCTGAATCACCTTACTTACTTCCGCCGTACCCCCAAAAAAACCTTCTCTTTTCTTTTCTCACCCCCATATTTTATATCCCCTAACCTACACCCCCTGTCCCCTCTATCCTCCAAGTTTTTTTTTACTCTTTTTTTGAAACGCTTTCACCAACTCTTCTTTCATTCTTCTCTACAATGTTATATGTTTGCTTTCAATTCCCCCCGTCTCTTACACATACCCATTTGATATTCGTTTGTAAGCTAGATGTCTTTCTTGCTACTTTTATTAAACTCATACCACCCGTTTCAATGGCTGCATGGTCTAAGGTAGCCCTACTCTCACAATAGTCTAGCTGACGATCGGGTACACTGAGGGTGGTTTCTCCTAAATAGTTTTCCACTCTTCATAAACGCAAATTATTATTATTAGCAACGCGTCTTACTACCCATTCGGGTTGTACGCACTTACGCTAATGTGTAATGGTAGGGTGATTGTGAGATGAAATGGAGGGCCTACAGTTTAAAGTGGGATCCGAGCCATGGTCGAGGCCTGGCTATCTCCACATTCACAAGATGTCTTGTCAGAGGTGAAGGAAGGGTTTGGTAATCAGATAAATCTGTTCCGGGACCGAGGATTGAACCCCGGCCAGCAGCACAAAAGTCTGACACCTTACCCCTAGACCGCCAGGTCACCCATAAACGCAAAGTTGGGTACATTTACTCGGGATTAGAACTTAATAATCACTAACACTCAAGTAATTTGAAAATAGAGGTACAACCCGAACGGGTATTATGATGCGGTGCTTAAAATAATAATTGTAACAACAGAAGTAGGTGAGCAAATTCACGGCTACCGTATTTGTTTCATATCAGGTATGCTTGAGAAATATTTTAAAAATAATTGTTCGAATCGTTTCTGTAAATAAAGGATATTTAGTATTTCATAATTTCAGAGAAATATTTTGGCGTGTTGTATTGTAGCTTTAATATATTTGTTTAGTAATTATTATAGTCTAAGAAGAACTTAAATTAATACTTACCTGCATCACTACAGGAATAGGTGGACAAGTAGTATATTTGTCAAAGCCCGTTTAATCTTGTTTGCTGGTGAATGTGAGGCTATGGTTTGAGTCTTGGCAAAGTGTAGTGAGATTGGCTTTTTACAGGATGGTTTCCAACTATTTCTATCAATTATTTAAATGGTCGACCTTGGAAATATTATGCTAAAGAGATCACCTCATGACCCAATGCTCGTGGGTTCAAACCCAAAGGGGGTACGAATATTTATTGAATTATACAAATATGTAGCACAACTTCCTTCAGTTGAGAAGTAAAGCCATCGATCCCATGTGAATTGTGGAATGTTAAAAAACTTGGAAGCTATGTGAAAGTGCAATTCCCAGCAACATTGGTAGGCCTGTTTGCTCAGGCTCATAGACATTATTATGTACTTATATAATCAAACAGTCTCAAAGGTGCACGTAATAAAACCTCAAATAAATAATTTCAAAATCAATATTATTGTGTGCCCATTTTCTCTAAGTTCTATCTTCCTCGTTCCTACCTATTAAGGAGGTGTCCGTAGGCCAAACGGATAGTAAAATGCGGTGTAATAAAGCTTGTGCGTGGGAGTATATATTTATAGAAATGTAAATCTGGGGATTTTTGAAAATCTTTAGAGCTACCCAACTTAACTATCAGTATATTTACATTAATAAAAAATAAATTAGAGAAGAGGAAATTCATATCAAATATATAAGTATTTGTGTGAAAGGTTAGGGATGAAACCTTTTAGGAAGACCGTATTACCCAAATTTATTTTAGATGGCGATTTGGTATTATTTTTAGAGTGAAAATAATTATTTATATCGGCTGTGAATATGTAGTTTTATGAAAAATAAGTTAGCTGAGCCTTGGATAACTAATGGTAGTTTTATAAACCAGATCTTTAAAAATGTTTAAGACTTTCTCACATATAGCCTATACATAGTCCCAGCGCAGTCATGTAAAGAGACCATTCTACGTTCCACAAATGCTTGAAAATATGGTTTTTAGATATAATAACGTATTATGCCTGCAAATATATTATTACTTGACACGCAAACTCTTCATAATTAGTGTATAATTTTAGAATACGTATTTGTATATTTTTGGGATATTAGATAAAGAGGGAAAATAAAAATATCTAGCTCTAGTTAATCTTAAATATTTAAAATATTTTTGAAAAACCACTATATTTCATATATTTATTAAATACAAGAATATTAAATATAGTCTTTCATTGTAGTAAATGCATGACACATAATGTTTTCTATTTGCCTCAAAGAATTTAAATACTGAACAAAAATCTAATCATTTTATATACTTGATGACACATTCAAAATGTTCTTTGAATTTTCGTAATTTTTTTAACTCTTAACATATTATTGTATATTTACCTATTAATATATAAAGATATTTCATATCCATATATTGCAGTAGCTTTTTGTAAGAGATCAAACCATGTATAAATACGTTAATTTGATAACTATAAAATAGGTACAAAATATATTTATTAAATAGAGCTATACTAATATTATTATAAATATAAGAAATAATAATTAAGTTCCTAATTGTATCCTTTGATTTTATATGTAGACAAAATAGTATCTAGAAGGTGGAACTGGGGTTCTTTTAGCACAGCGTCAAACTACACGTGCAGGATACCTAAATACATACATACATACATACATATATATATCTAATAACGCCGTTTCCTTATGGGGTAGGCAATGAACTGCATATATAGCTCAAAAAACCACCGCTCTTTACTTAATCCATCATCACTAACTTTCATCACACTTCCCTATCATTCCATTCTCATTTAGCTTTAATAACATCCATACACCAAGTTATACTTGCTCTTTTATTCTTAAAAATCCAATTGTGTTTCTTTTTAACACATTCATTTATAAAATTCAGCGACATCTTACACAGCCTACCGCTTACTTTTGATACACACACTCTACCTTCATATATTTTATTGGTCAATCAATACACACTCTTCTCATCAACATGCCCAAACCAACGTTATAGGCATTTATATTATTTATAATAATTTAATAGGATTAGTAATTTAGAGGAAGTGTATCTGCATTTGCTTAGAAGGAGAGTGGAAAACGTTTGACGTAAAAACCACCCTTAGTACACTCGACCACGACTCAAACCTCAATATTCCCATCATTCATACTATATATAGTCTGTTGTGAAAATAATACCTTAGAACATGAGGCCACTGAAATGAGTAGAAATGAATTTATATAATACATCAATTTATACATTTCTAAGCTTAGTGAAACTAATAATTTTGGTATTATAGAATTGTATAAACCTTAGTAAATCTTGTACGTCGACATTTTTATACTAGATTTACCATTAGCTTTAATTATATAATATATTTTGTTAGTTTTATTGTAAATATAAATTCATATATCATGTAACCAATACAATACAGTATGGGACTGAGAGAATTAAGGAATTGCTGTTTTACAGCTAATGTATATTAATTATATACCATCCCAATATGGTGGTCGTGTGGTCTAACGTGCCACACTCGAAGTAGACTAGAATGGTGACTATAAGAAATTCAAGCTTCGAATCTTGGCCTCATGTACTGAGGGTGGTATTTCCTATTTTTTTCCAATCCATACATGCAAATGTGGGTACATTGCTTATAAATAGAACCTTCCTAATCCCTGAAACTATTAGTGTAATTAATACATAAGCATATAGCCCAAACTTGTAGTAAGACACTTTGCTTTTTTTTTCAAATATTAATTATAGATATACCAGCGTATAGCACGAACAAATTGTAAAACGTGTTGTTAAATATATATATATCAGTACTAAATTTTAATTTTAATTACTCATATATCTTTATTTTCACTGTCCGTAGGAGTTTATTTATTATCTACTATAGATAACCCCACAAAAACCCACAGTAGACTAAGTCCTCTAACAATTAAATAATTTAAAAAATCAAATATGACGTAAGGTACAATTTTTACAAGGAAGATTCAACCGAGTAAAGCTACAACAGGTGGGATACCAACTTATGGATGTTCTTGGCTACGTGGATGATTTTTTATACATATAAATACGAGAACACATATTGTACATCTTTCCTTTATGATATATTTTCATTTTCAAGAGATTCTCCTCTTTTATTTTGCCTTTTTTTTTTGCCCTGTGCCAGGCTAGAGTGTCTCTAATTTTCCTTATTCTCTTGCTTTCTTAACTTCTTTCTGTGTGCGAGTTGTAAGAAGGTGGATGAAACTTGAATTGTTTTTTACAACCATCAATCTCTGTCAAGCTTGGAACTACATGGTGAAAGTTTTAGATTTGTCCAAGACATAGGAGGATGCAGACAGACGAAAGCTATTCTGACAGTGATGTAGTTCATAAAATATATTATGTCTCTTTTCACTTAAAAATATTGAGTTCAATGTAGCATTTAAATTTGAAAGAAAAAGAAAGAAAAAATAATGCTTCTTTTCCATTAGATTGTGAGGAGAGTGGTCAATAACTTTAGTTTGATTTTAAATTGACGGAACGGAAGAAAAAAAGGGTGTTTTATAAATCAATACGAATATTAAAGGAATATTTATCAAAACATCGAGTTTTACTTTTTTAAATTTATATTTTCTATAGTATTACTGTTTTTGAATAAGAATAAAATAATTTTAATTTTAGTCCTGATATTTAAATGAATATTTACTTTAAATATTGTAATATTTTCAAAGTTATAAATTGTGAGATCTCTCTATAGGCCTCTTCAAGCTTTAAAATTTACTAAAGTGTTTTTATTTTAGATCACGTTGTTTGGAAAAAATATACTTATTACGTCATGGTGTTAAGGGTTAAAAAGGGTAAAATTTAGAGGAAGTGTACCCATATTGATCCAGAAGTATAGTGGAAAACCATTAAGTTAAAACCACCATCATTACACCAAACATATATTCAACCTCAATCCTCCTGCAACCATCAGTCAGAAGCTAAGACCATTCTGGCACTGAAGAAAGTTTAAAGATATATTCATATGAATGTAAGATACAGTTACGATATTAAAGCTCTTGACGTATATGCACTGAATAATTTAATGATATGAAATTAATTTTAAAAAAATCTAGATTTTAACTATGGCATGAAAATAGTTTAAATAATTTCTTATATCAAACCTATTAGTATTAACTAGTATACTAAGTATTTAAAAAAAATCTCTTACTAAATAATGTATTTTAAGAAAGTTTTTTATTCGAGAAGGTGGATGGGAAATCGAATTATAAGAAAATACTTTTTAAGGTTAATAGCACACTGGAACCGTCATGTCTGATCGGAACGGAACGAATAAGTTTTCCATGAAGGTAATATTTTGATTTTTTCAAAGTTATCTACATACTTCCTAATATATTGAGTTTTCATCGTTCCCTACACTCAGGTTATACACCTGTTGATTTTCGTTTCCATTTCCTTATTTTTTTGTTTATTTTCTAAAATTTTATTTGATATAAAAATAATTAATATAATTTCAACAATACCCTCTCATGTGTTTGGTAACAAACATTTTTATGATTTTGCTATGAAGTAAAATACATGGTTGAAATCTTAGAGATTTTAAAGAAAACAAGGCACGTAGAAGCAATCATTGCTTCCAATGCACTGCTACTATTACTCTTTATCACTAAAAGTCGATGTACAGTACTTTGTTTGGTTGCTGTTTTCCGACTTACATTAATTTCAAATTCTATTGTGTGGAAACAACTCGTTTCCATTGGTATCGTTCCGTTTCCGACAGTTCCGATCTGTTCCGATCCAATTCAAACTACGACAAGCTTTGTACCCAGTAAGGCAATGGTCCCCAAACTTTTTGAATGGCGTACCACCTCAACAATATGAATAATTTGAAATACCAATAAAATAATGCTGAATGTTTACTTTTTATTTACATTTTTTAATGGTTTCATGGTTATAATAACACAGACTACGTAGCTGTACCAGTTGTCTGAGCTTGAATCTATGTTACCACACCGCCGTTAAATTTTTAAAGCAGATTTACGTTTGGATATACTTGGCCTGAATATATTTATTACTTATAAGATTTGATGAGGCCTTTTATTTTTCAGACTTGAATTTGTTTTATTTGTCTGGCTTCTCACGACTTACCACTAGGAATATTTTTACTCGTACTACAGTTTGGGGACTGCTGTGGAAGGGAATCTTCCGGTCAAGAACCAAACCATCATCATAATCTGGCATTTTGTTAAAACAATTTTTTATTAAGTTCACAGAATATGACAGCTATAGACGGAAAAGGAAACCGCTTACTGTACCAATGCTCCTACCACCGAGTTGCACAAGTTCACTCTAGGTTAAGGTTCATTCCTAAGCCCAATTATGTATAAAATATACTAAATTATATTTATTATTAAAAATAATATAACCCTCCTCAGTGGCGTAGTTGGTTAACGTGCTAGTCGTGTTGAGCTCAACTGCTGAGGACGGGGAGATCGAGGTTCGAATCTCAGTCAGGGGAACTGGGAGGGGCTTTTCCTAAATGGTTTTCCACTCTCCCTCCACGTAAATGTGGGTTCACTTACTCCAATTCAACCTTCCCAATTCCTAATCCATTAGCGTAGTTAGTACTTAAAGCGTATAACCCGAACGGGTAGTAAGACGCGGTGATAAATAATAATAGTATAACGTATAAAACGATTTATAATTTTTAATGTTCTCAGTGGCGTAGTTGGCTAACGCGCTAGTCATGTTGAGCTCAACTGCTGAGGACGGGGAGATCGAGGTTCGAATCTCGGTCAGGTGAACTGGGAGTGGCTTTTCCTAAATGGTTTTCCACTCTCCTTCCACGCAAAAGCGGGTCCACTTCCTCTAATTCAACCTTCCCAATTCCTAACTCATTTGCATAATTAGTACTTGAAGCGTATTACCAGAACGGGTAGTAAGACGCAGTGCTAAATAATAATAATAATATAAAGTATAAAACGATTTATAATTTTTAATGTAAATATTTATGCTCTTGATTTTTCAATGTTTGCGATTTCAATAATAATATTATAAACAATGTAAGTAGAAATGGGAATTAAATGTCACCCTAAATTTGGGTCTGGTTGGACAGTAATGAGAATATTGGGGCTCAACTCCCAGATTGGTGTATTTTGGGTGGTTTTCTTTGAGGTTTTTCCAAGGCTTCCCTTGACATGAAAAATCATTTAGATTTCATCTAAATAATTCTACTTTCCTCATACCACTTAGTTACAATTATTGAAATACTTGTAGTAGGACAAATGGGTAAGCGATGGCTAGATAAAAAGAACACTTATTATTACTAACGTAAAAACCACTTAGTAATAAGAACAAAAAGCATTAATATATTTTAAAATTTATTATAGGCTTTCTTGCCATTTCTCACGACTGCACTAGGTGAATGTTAGAGCATAGCAATGATAATTATATGAAATATTGATAAAGTTAAGCAAAACACTTTATTTAATTATTCATTTATTTGAGGTATTAAACGTTCACTTTCTGAACTGACTGATTATTTTAACACAAGATAATTTCTATGAGTGACAATTAAAGAGCATACTAATCTAGACGGTAAAGGTATTTTCACATACCTTACAGTGTTTTCTTACATGTCACAACCGATATGGAAACGATGGCTTTACTTCCTCTCCGAGGGAAGCTATTCTACGGAATTCTATTGCTCAAGAAAAATTCCTTGATCTTGGCTGGGTTTGAACCCTAAAACTACGGGTTCTGAGGTGAGCACTTTACCTNNGAGGTCGACATCTTTATCTAATAGTTTTTTGTCCCTCTGCTTGCAATCTTTTAGTTATTTTCCTGCTCCTTCTAATCAAACGTCTGTACACTTTGTTTGTAAAATTAAAAAGACACTTACTAGCACTGATTTATAATCCTACACTAGATAAAACGATAAATAATAATGTATGAAATCAAATTAAGTGAAGAATTAAAACTTAAATAGTGAGCTAATGAGCTTTTCTCTACAAAGTATGGCTCAGTTGTATAGAATTGGCTTAAAGCTACATAAAGCTTAGCACCGCATCTTACTACCTGTTAGGGCTATACGCTTAAGTACTAATTACTCTAATGGGTAAGGAATTGGGTGGCTCGAATATAGAAGAAATGAACCATCATTTAGATCAAGAGGGGAAAATAATTTAGGAAAAAAACACCCATAGTTCACCCGAGTGAGATTAGAACTTCAATATCCCGGTCCTCGGGAGACTAGCTCAGCAATAAACTAGCGCGTTAGCTAACAGCGTCACCGAGGTGGGTTTAAAAGCTAAAAGTATAAAAGTAACGTGTTTGATTTCAGTGTACAAGCTCTAATTTAATTTTATTCCAATATCAGGATTGACTCTGTGTACAACCCTCAATAATCAGTTTGTGATACATATTAAATTATTGATTATATAATGGTCACAAAATGGCAGCCATTTCTAAATATAGATATATTTGGGTCACTTGGACAGGGTACGCATATTAAGAGATTATTAATCCAAAGAAACAAAATTAAGACAGCACAAATATTATTTAGTAATTATATTAATAAATTAAATGTGGCATAATTATCTTCATTATTTTAACAATATTAATACTGATCCCCTGTACCTTCCAGATATTTTTTGAATTATAGGGCCTGCTACGGAGTCAACTCAGCCTCGTGAGAACAGATGAGGAGCAACTTGAATAAAAAATTAGCGTCTCCAGTCCAAAAAAAGTCATATTAATGGCCGGAGGCTTTGTTGGGCTGACAAAACGAAACCACCTTTCAGCATAGGTCTGCACCATATTCTCCGAAAGACGGTGACCACTCGGTCGGTGTGAAATTATAATGGGCTATCGCCATGGAGGTATATTGGTTTATTTAATTTAATATTGGTATGTGTAGTTACATTATTGTATCATCGTTTTTCCTCCAACAAAATTTTTATTCTTATAGTTATTATGTAGATTAAGGTGGGAAGAACATATATCTCAAATGAAATAATTTAGACCTGTGACCAGGATGTTTACTAGCAGACCCAATGGGCAAGAGACGATTGGGAAGACCTATACGCACATGAGAGGATAACATTAGAATGGACCTGAAATAAATAGTGTGTAATGAGGTGGATTGGATAGAACTAGCTCAAAATAGGGATAGGGTGTAATGAGGTGGACTGGATATAACTATCTCAAGATAGCGGTAGGGTGTAATGAGAGGTACTGGATATAACTAGCTCAAAATAAGGATAAGGTATAATTAGGGGGACGGAATCGAACTATCTCGAAACATAGATAGGGAGGGTGTAGTGATGTGAACTGGATATAACTGGCTCAAGATATGGATTTGAGGAGATAATTTTGTATGTGCGGAAATGCTAAATGCCATTTTTAATGCCATAGAGTAACTATGTAGTAATTTCGTCCCAGTTATATTTATGTCGAGCTATAATCATATTCTCTATTAATGTCACATCACATTAATATAATTAACAAATATACATCGGTTGGTACGCTGACAAGGGGAGAAGCTTGACTAGTATGGTTTTAAAATGATGAAGAGGTCAAGGTTTGAGTCCCAGATAAGGCAGTGTTTTCTCTAAATGATTTCACACTATCTCTTAAATATGAGTATTTTTTTAAAAATTATAACTTAATACTATCTAGTACATTAGGGAACATTGTCCACCAGGCAACGCTATTCTTTGTTTCAAACAGAAAGAAAAATCTCTTCTTTCATTTTATCAGCCTCAGTTTTTAATGAATTAAAGAAAATATAATCAAAAACTTAGAATTATCTTTGAGGTGCACAAATATGTAAACAAGGGCTAATAAATAACATTTTTCAGACCTATGCGTGTTAGATATTGCACAATATTCATGACAGAGAGACAAACTAATTCTTTATTTTATTAATATATATAAGATTAAGTTATTTATGCATTATAACCAATAAGGTATATGTTTTTGAAAACTGTGTTAATGAAGAGAAAACATCCACAATATTGTGTATTTTAAAGTTTTAACTTATTAGATTAAGAGCTTTTCTAAGTGAAATGTATGAGAGAAAAGTTTCTACCTCAAGAAGATAAGCTCTATTTTTTCATACACTTAGAAAGCTATGTTTAATTAGAGCTACAATTATAATTTGAGTTATTTAATACAATTTAAATAATATCTACACAAATAAAATGTGTTTACTTAATTGCGTGGTTTTTGTCATAATAATCAGCATATACTGTTTTTATTAGATACAAAAAAGAACTAATCAGTATTATTTTCTTCTTAACAAGAGTTAACAATTAAAATAACTTATGGTGGGTATTTAGGAAACGCTAGTTAATTTGTGATAAAAGGGGACGCGAGGAAAGCCCAGTGTTTTTCAGTTTTTGGATTGGATATAACTATCTCAAGATAGCGGTAGGGTGTAATGAGTTGGGCTGGATATAACTATCTCAAGATAGCGGTAGGGTTTAATGAAGAAGATTGGATATAACTAGCTCAAAATAATGATAAGGTATAATAAGGGGGACGGAATGGTACTATCTCAAGATATGGATAGGGAGGGTGTAGTAATGTAAACTGGATAGAAATGGCTCAAGATATGGATTTGATGGGATAATTTTGTATGTGCGGCAATGCTAAATGCCATTTTTAATGCCATATAATAACTATATAGTAATTTCGTACCAGTTATATTTATGTCGAGCTATAATCCGATTCTCTATTAATGTCACATCACATTAATACAACTAACAAATATACATCAGTTGGTACGCTGACAAGGGGAGAAGATTGACTAGTATCGTTTTAAAATGATGAAGAGGTCAGGGTTTGAGTCTCAGTTGAGGCAGGGTTTTCTCTAAATGATTTCACACTATCTCTTAAAAGTGAGTTTTTTTTCAATTATAGCTTAATATCATCTAGTACATTAGGCAACGCTATTCTTTGTTTCAAACAGAAAGAAAAAATCTCTTCTTTCATTTTATCCGGCCCAGTTTTTAATGAATTTAAGAAAATATAATCAAAAAGCTAGAATTATCTTTAAGGTGCACAAATATGTAAACAAGGGCTAATAAATAACATTTTTCAGGCCTCTGCGTGTTAGATACTGCACAATATTCATGACAGAGATACAAACTAATTCTTTATTTTATTAATATATAAAAGATTAAGTTATTTATGCATTATAAACAATAAGGTATATGTTTTTGAAAACTGTGTTAACGAAGAGAAAACATCCACAATGTTGTGTATTTTAAAGTTTTAACATAACAGATTACGAGCTTTTCTTAGTGAAATGGATGAGAGAAAAGTTTCTACCTCAAGAAGATAAGCTCTATTTTGTCATACACTTAGGAAGCTATGCTTAATTAGAGCTACAATTATAACTTGAGTTATTTAATACAATTTAAATAATATCTACACAAATAAAATGTAGGTTTAATTAATTGCGTGGTTTTTGTCATAATAATCAGCATATACTGTTTTTATTAGATACAAAATAACTAATCAGTATTATTTTCTTCTTAACAAGAGTTAAAAATTAATATAACTTATGGTGGGGATATAGGAAACGCTTGTTAGTTTGTGGTAAAAGGGGACGCGAGGAAAGACCAGTGTTTTTCGGTTTTAATTGCAAATTTTTTTAGCGTATATAAATAAAATATTACTCAAGTAAATACATAGAATTTAGTTGTCTTCACCTAGTGGTGTCTACAGTTCCTGAATAAATGTAATAATTATATCATAACTGGATGAGAAACTTTTTAGGTTAAAAGAAAAGTTTTCATTACATTCCAGGAAACCCCTGAGAGATATTCAAGAAATTTTCAGGTAACCATGTGAAGAAAATTAAATTCTATGTTTGTACTGGAGAAATATTTTATTTATTTTGGGCCAAAAAATATATTGACATAAAAACTGCCATAAAACTGGCCTTTTCTAGCGTGCCCTTACATCCCTACTTAAGTGTAGTATTTTTTCAAATTTTTTAGAAAAACATTTTCATTATTGCCAAAATAGACGAAATATTAATTTATTAGATAAATAAGATTTTATTTTTTTGGATGGTGATATCAACAGTTTCTGAATATTTGTCATGGGCATAGCAGCATTATTTGAATAACTTTTTAAATGAATAGAAAATGCTGCCATTAAATATTTTATTTATTTTAATCCAAATATTTTCTTGCTTTATAACCTTAAAAGATACTTCCACTAACTTACGTTCCAACATAGCCATATGAATACACAGCTCCAAGCATTCCATATCAAACCCATACTTTCTAACTAAAAAACTATCTTTTTAATTTATTAGGAACTCGAATATTCATGGCCACCAAAACTAATCTCGCTTAAGACACTTACATCCAATTCCTAACCGGACACTCAACCACTTAAAATAAATTTTAACATTCTCATCTCATTAACGCCTCGGTTCACTTAGGGACCTTATATGCTCCGGTTTACTATCTTAAGTTTTGTTGCAAACACCTGTTATGATCCATACTTGTTGTATAGTCATCTAACCTGAGATGTATACAAATCATTGAGTTCTTAATTATGGAAGTTTCTTTATCGCTCACTTCAGTGGTTGAACCGTATATGGCGTCACTCTCGTATTAAACTGGACTGCTGATCATAGAGAAAGAATCCTAACCTTTATTGGGTCTACTGAGGGTGGATTTTCCTAAATATTTCCCCACTTTCCTTCCTTGAAAATGTGAGTATATTACTCTAAGATTCTTTCTCCCTCATCCCTAACCCATTAGTTTATTTATGATAAATGTGTAAAGCATGAACAAATAATAAGATGAGGTGGTTAAAAAACCTTTCTTTATTTTACTGCTTGTTCATCGCTACTATCTCCACCTATATTTATCATTACTTTGTCCTCAAAAACTCATAGCTTATTATCTTGTAACAGAGTTGGAAGAACACGCCTCACATACATAAAGAAACACTAATAGCATTAAAAGTTTAGTATACTGTCAGTTTAATATTTTGAGACAGAATACAACACAACAGCTTAGAAATAGAATGAATTCAGCATTTCCTCCATTAATTTTATTTAGGACCTCCTCTTGAAATTTATTCATATCTGTTAGCACAGTTCTTAGCATCTGAATTTACTAAACATAATCACGTACGAATTAAATATTTTTATAACAGTTCATAAACTTGTTTTGAATTATCTTACGTGTGCAATTTATAATCGAAACAAATTAAATAATAATTAAGAATACTAATAATAAAATTAAGATCATAAATCACTAGATTCCTACCCAAACTAGTAGATAGATATGGTGCAAAATTATATATACGTATATATTCCAAATTCCTAGTAAAAATATTATCTTAATCATAATTATATATATTTTTATTATATCTATATTATGATTTTACTACAGGCCTACATATTATTATTAAATAAGATATGTATATTAAGATACTGGTAATAAATATTATTAGAGAATACAATACATTATTTTGGGGTCAACAACGAAAATTTTATGATTCTATTGTTATATCTATATTAATATTTAAGAACCAATTAGACAAAGCTATTATTTATGCATTTTAGTGAGGAATTATCCATCAAGATATCATATTCTGAAAATTGAAAAATGACACCTGGACACAAGAATTGAACATGGAACCTTTGGCTTATTACGCCAATGCTCTATCACTGAGCTATCCAGGACAGCTATCACGGCATTCTTCACTCATATTTTAAGGCGGAGTCTGTTATGGACACGCGGAAATCGTCGGCTACAAATGCGTGGTTTTATTAAGATAGTGAGCTATCAGATAATGAAACCACCTTCGACCCCGGACATGGGACGATTCCTGGATAGTTCAGTGGTTAGAGCATTGGCGTACTTAATTCAAAGGCCTGGCTTCGATTCCCGTGTCCATGTGTCATATTTCAATTTTCAGTGTATTAATATTGTTAAATCTGTATTACAAAATTAAGTTTATTTGTTTGTCTTTCTATCATGAGTATTGTGTGATATCTACCCCACGCAGAGGGCTGTGTACAAATATGTGAGTCATGAAGCTGGAATTTTAAGTTTCCTTAATTGATATTTTTTATTTAAAACTTGGGACGAAAGAGATAAAATGATGTTTTATGTACATTTGAATAATAGAAAAGTATTGCCTCAGATAACGCCGGATATTTATGCCAGTTGATAATATTTCTTTGAAATGACAGGTACATAATCATATGAATTGAAGTATGAATACTTTAAGATAGATCTAATTGTTTTTCTTGCAGTCAGATAAGGTTCTTTCTATGAATATTGGACTGTACATGAAATGTGGTCAGAACATTCCTTAAGGTAATATCACGATAGTGAAAGTATTTATAGTAATCAATCGTTATATGGAATTCAATTCTGTGATTGATTAGTAGATTTTCCTACAAATTGGTTGTTTGTGACAATCATAGAATTACTCCAAGCCAATAATTAATACCGAACTGGCCAAAGCGTATTCTTGGGGTTATTGAATAACTCACATAGCAATGTATTCAATCACCCGAATCAGTTGCTATTACTAGCATACTTCTTCTTACTGACATATTAATTCAATCACGCATACCTTCTGTGAAACTGATTCAGTCGACTGCCACAGCGGCTAAGTGTTGGTTGCACTTGAATGTGTTAGCGCCCTCTGTATGTTCAAACAATTCTTATTGTTCTAAGGAAGGTAAGTATTTGTATTTACAAAACTTGTATATGGTATTTTCTTTCAAAAACTAACCTAACCTAATCTAGCCTACCAACAGTCCTCTTACTAGTAGTTATGAAACAGATATTTCAGGTCAATGACTAAAATAGCTTAACCTACCTAACCAAACCTAACCTAACATAAAC
>CABFOV010004594.1:29504-50818 GCA_902141375.1 Timema poppense | reverse complement strand
GGTATGTCTGGTGGTCACAGGACGTAGCTCTGTACCTCTTCCACTGGAATGTCTGGTGGTCACAGGACGTAGCTCTGTACCCTCCCACTGGTATGTCTGCTGGTCACAGGACATAGCTCTGTACCTCTTCTACTGGTCTGTCTCGTGGTCACAAGACGTAGCTCTGTACCTTCCCACTGGTCTGTCTGGTGGTCACAGGATGTAGCTCTGTACCCTCAAATGGTATGTCTGGTGGACACAGGATGTAGCTCTGTACTCCTCCCACTGGTCTGTCTGGTGGTCACAGGACGTAGCTCTGTACCTCTTCCACTGGAATGTCTGGTGGTCACATGACGTAGCTCTGTACCCCTCCCACTGGTCTGTCTGGTGGTAACAGGACATTTCTCTGTACCCTCCCACTGGTCTGTCTGGTGGTCAGAGGATGTAGCTCTGTACCTCTTCCACTGGAATGTCTGGTGGTCACAGGACGTAGCTCTGTACACCTCCCACTGGTCTGTCTGGTGGTCACAGGATATAGCTCTGTACCCTCCCACTGGTATGTCTGGTGGTGACAGGACATAGCTCTGTACCCTCCCACTGGTCTGTCTGGTGGTTACAGTACGTAGATCTGTACCCTCCCACTGGTCTGTTTGGTGGTTACAGTACGTAGCTCTGTACCCTCCCACTGGTGTGTCTGGTGGTCACAGTACGTAGCTTAGTACCCCTCACACGGGTCTGTCTGCTGGTCACAGGACATAGCTCTGTACCCTCCCACTGGTCTGTCTGGTGGTTACAGTAATTAGCTCTGTACCCTCCCACTGGTCTGTCTGGTGGTCACAGTACGTAGCTTAGTACCCCTCACACTGGTATGTCTGGTGGTCACAGGACGTAGCTCAGTACCCTCACATTGGTCTGTCTGGTGGTCACATGACGTAGCTCTGTACCTCTTCCACTGGTATGTCTGGTGGACACAGGATTTAGCTCTGTACTCCTCACACTGGTGTGTCTGGTGGTCACAGGACTTAGCTCCGTACTCCTCCCACTGGTATGTCTGGTGGTCAAAGGACGTAGCTCTGTACCCCTCACACTGGTCTGTCTGGTGGACACAGGATGCAGCTCTGTACCCTCACATTGGTATGTCTGGCGGTTACAGGATGTAGCTCTGTACCCCTCACACTGGTCTGTCTGGCGGTTACAGGATGTAGCTCTGTACCCTCACATTGGAATGTCTGGTGCTCACAGGACGTAGCTCTGTACCTTCCCACTGGTCTGTCTGGTGGTCACAAGACGTAACTTTGTACCCTCACACTGGTCTGTCTGGTGGTACAGGACGTAGTTCTGTACCCTCACATTGGTCTGTCTGGTGGTCAATGGATGTACCTCTGTACCCTCACACTGGGCTGTCTGGTGGTCACAGGACGAAGCTCTGTACCCTCCCATTGGTATGTCTGGTGGTCACAGGACGTAGCTCTGTACCCCTCACACTGGTCTGTCTGGTGGACACAGGATGTAGCTCTGTACTCCTCCCATTGGTATGTCTGGTGGTCACAGGACGTAGCTCTGTACCTATTCCACTGGAATGTCTGGTGGTCAGAGGATGTAGCTCAGTACCTCTGTCACTGGTCTGTCTGGTGGTCAGAGGATGTAGCTCTGTACCTCTTTCACTGGTCTGTCTGGTGGACACAGGACGTAGCTCTGTACCCCTCACAATGGTCTGTCTGGTTGACACAGGATGTAGCTCTGTACCCCTCACACTGGTCTGTCTGGTGGACACAGGATGTAGCTCTGTACTCCTCCCACTGGTATATCTGGTGGTCACAGGATGTAGCTCTGTACCCCTCACACTGGTCTGTCTGGTGGTCACAGGACATAGCTCTGTACCTTCCCACTGGTCTGTCTGGTGGTCAGAGGATGTAGCTCTGTACCACTTTCATTAGTCTGTCTGGTGGACACAGGACGTAGCTCTGTACCCCTCACACTGGTCTGTCTGGTGGACACAGGACATAGCTCTGTACTCTCACACTGCTCTGTCTGGTGGTCACAGGACATAGCTATGTACCTTCCCACTGGTCTGTTTGGTGGTCACAGGACTTAGCTATATACTCCTCCCACTGGTATGTCTGGTGGTCACAATACGTAGCTTAGTACCCATCCCAATGGTCTGTCTGGTGGCCACAGGGCGTAGCTCTGTACCTTCCCACTGGTCTCTCTGGTGGTCACAGTACGTAGCTTAGAACCACTCACACTGGTCTGTCTGGTGGTTAGAGGACGTAGCTCTGTACTGCTCCCACTGGTCTGTCTAGTGGTCACAGTACGTAGCTCTGTACCCTCCCACTGGTATGTGGGTGGTCACAGTACGTAGCTTAGTACCCATCCCAATGGTCTGTCTGGTGGTCACAGGACGTAGCTCTGTACTGCTCCCACTGGTCTGTCTAGTGGTCACAGTACGTAGCTCTGTACCCTGACAATGGTCTGTCTGGTGGTCACAGGACGTAGCTCTGTACTCCTCCCACTGGTCTGTCTGGTGGACACAGGACGTAGCTTAGTACCCATCCCAATGGTCTGTCTGGTGGTCAAAGGACGTAGCTCTGTACTGCTCCCACTGGTCTGTCTGGTGGTCACAGGTCATAACTCTGTACCCATCACACTGGTATGTCTGGTGATCACAGGACGTAGCTCTGTACTCCTCACACTGGGCTGTCTAGTGGTCACAGGAAGTAGCTCTGTACCCTCCCACTGGTATGTCTGGTGGTCACAGTACGTAGCTTAGTACCCCTCACACGGGTCTGTCTGGTGGTCACAGGACGTAGCTCTGTACTCCTCACACTGGTGTGTCTGGTGGTCACAGTACGTAGCTCAGTACCCCTCACACTGGTCTGTCTGGTGGACACAAGACATAGCTCTGTACCCTCACACTGGTCTGTCTGGTGGTCACAGGACGTAGCTTAGTACCACTCACACTGGTCTGTCTAGTGGTCACAGGAAGTAGCTCTGTACCCTCCCACTGGTCTGTCTGGTGGTTACAGGAAATAGCTCTGTACTCCTCACACTGGTGTGTCTGGTGGTCACAGGACGTAGCTCAGTACCCCTCACACTGGTCTGTCTGGTGGTCACAGTACGTAGCTCAGTACCCCTCACATTGGTCTGTCTGGTGGACACAGGATGTAGCTCTGTACCCCTCACACTGGTCTGTCTGGTGGTCACAGGACGAAGCTCTGTACCTTCCCACAGGTCTGTCTGGTGGTCACAGGACGTAGCTATGTACCCCTCACACAGGTCTGTCTGGTGGTCACAGTACGTAGCTCTGTACCTCTTCCACTGGTATGTCTGGTGGTCACAGGACATAGCTCTGTACCTTCCCATTGGTCTGTCTGGTGGTCACAGGACGTAGCTCTGTACCCTCACACTGGTCTGTCTGGTGGTCACAGGACATAGCTCTGTATCTTCCCACTGGTCTGTCTGGTGGACACAGGATGTAGCTCTGTACCTCTTCCACTGGTATGTCTGGTGGTCACAGGATGTAGCTCTGTACCCTCAAATTGGTATGTCTGGTGCTCACAGGACGTAGCTCTGTACCTTCCCACTGGTCTGTCTGGTGGTCACAGGACGTAGCTCTGTACCCTCACAATGGTATGTCTGGTGGACACAGGATGTTGCTCTATACCCCTCACACTGGTCTGTCTGGTGGACACAGGATGTAGCTCTCTACCCTCACACTGGTCTGTCTGGTGGTCACAGGATGTAGCTCTGTACCCTCACACTGGTCTGTCTTGTGGTCACAGAACGTAGCTCTGTACTCCTCCCACTGGTCTGTCTGGTGGTTACAGGACGTAGCTCTGTACTCGTCACACTGGTGTGTCTGGTGGTCACATTACGTAGCTCTGTACTCCTCCCACTGGTATTTCTGGTGGTTACAGGACATAGCTCTGTACCCTCCCACTGGTATGTCTGGTGGTCACAGGACGTAACTCTGTACTCCTCACACTGGTCTGTCTGGTGGTCACAGGACGAAACTCAGTACTCCTCCCACTGGTATGTTTGGTGGTTACACGACGTAGCTCTGTACCCTCCCACTGGTCTATCTGGTGGTCACAGGACATAACTCTGTACTCCTCCCACTGGTCTGTCTGGTGGTCACAGGACATAACTCTGTACCCCTCACACTGGTATGTCTGGTGGTCACAGGACGTAGCTCTGTACTCCTCACACTGGTCTGTCTGGTGGTCACAGGAAATAGCTCTGTACCCTCCCATTGGTATGTCTGGTGGTTAAGGACATAACTCTGTACCCCTCACACTGGTATGTCTGGTGGTCAGAGGATGTAGCTCTGTACCCTCCCACTGGTCTGTCTGGTTCTCAGAGGATGTAGCTCTGTACCCTCACATTGGTATGTCTGGTGCTCACAGGACGTAGCTCTGTACCTTTCCACTGGTCTTTCTGGTGGTCACTGGACGTAGCTCTGTACCCTCACACTGGTCTGTCTGGTGTTCACAGGACGTAACTCAGTACTCCTCACACTGGTCTGTCTGGTGGTCACAGGACGTAGCTCGGTACTCCTCCCACCGTCTGTCTGGTGGTCACAGGACGTAACTCAGTACTCCTCACACTGGTCTTTCTGGTGGTCAATGGATGTAGCTCTGTACCCTCAAACTGGTCTGTCTGGTGATCACAGGACCCTCACACTGGTCTGTCTGGTGGTCACAGGACGTAGCTCTGTACTCCTCCCTCTGGTCTGTCTGTTGGTCACAGGACGTAGCTCTGTACCCTCACATTGGTGTGTCTGGTGGTCACAGGACGTAGCTCTGTACCCTCACACTGGTCTGTCTGGTGGTCACAGTATGTAGCTTAGTACCCCTCCTATTGGTATGTCTGGTGGTCACAGGACATAACTCTGTACTCCTCCCACTGGTCTGTCTGGTGGTCACAGGACGTAGCTCTGTACTCCTCCCACTGGTCTGTCTGGTGGTCACAGGACATAACTCTGTACTCCTCCCACTGGTCTGTCTGGTGGTCACAGGACGTAGCTCGGTACTCCTCCCACTGGTATGTCTGGTGGTCACAGGACGTAGCTCTGTACCCCTCCCACTGGTATGTCTGGTGGTCACAGGACATAGCTCTGTACTCCTCGCACTGGTCTGTCTGGTGGTCACAGGACATAACTCTGTACTCCTCCCACTGGTATGTCTGTTGTTCACAGGACGTAGCTCTGTACCCTCACGTTGGTATGTCTGGTGGTCACAGGACGTAGCTCTGTACTCCTCCCACTGGTCTGTCTGGTGTTCACAGGACGTAGCTCTGTACTCCTCCCACTTGTCTGTCTGGTGGTCACAGGACGTAGCTCTGTACTCCTCCCACTGGTATGTCTTGTGGTCACAGGGCGTAGCTAGATCACATAATTAGTCAGGAATACTGTTGAAGTGTACCCTAAAGAGATTCTCATAATCTTTCCACATCCTGCGAGCTATTTACTTTAAATTCTAAATACTTAATCCTTACCCTTATATTGTAAAAATGTGGGTAGCTCTTATGGGTGGAAAAATTTTGTTTTAAAAATGACTAAATATAATTATATAAATATGTATTAATTTTATTTGAGAAAGTTTCACATTATATTTGTTTCAAAAATATTCAGCAAGGCCTCTTCTATAGTGAGTATTTAATTAAAACTGTGTTTAGAGAAATATGTTTATCTATAGTGGGGATAATAATTAACTCAATTATATATCTATATATATATATATATATATATATATGTATTAATNATATTATATATATATATATATATATATATATACCGGGAGTTAGGGAAAAGCGGATTTCACATGAAGTATCTTCCCTGCCGTTTTGATCTATTTAGATTTCTCAAAATATTGTATGTTGATATGAGATTTATGGTTTTCAAATTTATGAATTTTTTCTTAAGGATGGCATTGTTCATTGACCAAAACTATTTTTATATTGCTAGCCATGTTATCGCAGTGGCTCAATCGACCATGGGGCCACCCCTTGCCAACAAAAAAGTTTTAACCTTTTTGGTTAGCACCGCTCTACTTTACCAATTACTCTAATTTTTAGGGAGGATTCAGGTTGATTTTATTCCTCTTTGGGTGACGAGAGAGTGGAAGACTATTTTTAAAAACAGCTCTCAGTATACCCGACTCGATTCAAACCTCAATTTCAACTTCATCATAACTATAGTTTGTCACCAAAATT
Organism: Timema poppense; assembly: GCA_902141375.1. Taxonomy (NCBI): domain Eukaryota; kingdom Metazoa; phylum Arthropoda; class Insecta; order Phasmatodea; family Timematidae; genus Timema; species Timema poppense. Next base: position 44,626 of record CABFOV010004594.1, on the reverse strand, counting down.
ACTCCTTAGTCTAGGCGGCCAACCAAGCAGGTAAAATATGATTAATTAATTTTGTGAGTTAATACAACATTTAAGTAATCAATGTGAGAAGGTTTTAGCTTTTGTTAAAATATTTAGTTTTTTCTATAAGTTTCGAAAAAAAAGAAGAAACTCTGTAGTTATCCTTTAGGAAGTATTATTAGAAGTGTTTCTAATTCATTTTAATGACAATATATTATTAATAATAAAATAACTATTATTTCTATATATTTATTAATATTTGTGAATTTCAACCAATATTTGCAATACAAATATTTTTCTCAGTTAACTCCACTCCAATAGCTAGTAGACTTTAGATTATTCAACAACACTAGAAGCCATAATTACAATCAACATATCTAACAATATATTGAATTAAAATTATTTCTTACAGTTGATTCTACAAAGTATATGTCTTCTGTATTTAAAAGATAAACGCTTACTTTAAAATCATCAACAAGAGTACCACTCCTAGGACACCAGGCAAATATTGCATATTCAACTATTCCATGTATAAGTAAAGGTTATAATAGTAATAGACTGAAGGTCTTTAATGACCCCTTGATTATACATGAGTTAAAAAAAAGGGTATAGCAGTTTCCTTTTCTTTTATTATCTAAATATATCCACAAAGTTTGAAGAAGCAAAGAAGAAGTATTCAAGAAACGTAAGAAATTTGCTAAACATAATAAGATGCTTAAGTTAACAATAATTTAGAATGGGTTTTGTTAAAGCGTGGTGGCGAAGAGAATAATTATTGTAACTTCCTTACAAAGCACAGCTGAGGTTGTGTCGTGGGAGCATACTTGCTTCAAGTTCTATCCAGGTGATCGTGGTGTGTTGACTGACTGTGACGTCTGTCTGTGCAGAGTTTTTATCAAATTTTCCTCTAAGCTAGGAACATGAAGCTTCACACACTGATTAATGAATTTTTTTTTTAGTAAACCCTAATAATCTTTTTTGTTTTTATGCTGGTGATGTCACAGGGGGTATTTAGCATTATCAGCCTGACCTTCCAAATCTCTTTCGAACACATCTATAAACCCATGACACCAACATTTTGCTATTCATAATAATCATGGAGCATACAATTTTTATAAAAAGATTCCAAAACTTTAATATTAAATTATTTTTAAGTTTATGGTTTTTTTATAAGAATAGCATTCTCCATAGTATACATACCAAATTTCAGCTCTCTGGTTTATCAAGAAGTGGGAGAAGGAAACTTGTAAGGGCAGATAGCAACCCAATGAGCCCCTCCTGAGAACACGCCTATGCAAAAAAAAATCATTTTTAATAATTTTGTTGGTAATCACAATCCTTCACTAAACAGTGTGTGTAAGGTTTTAGTTTCGTACTTTATGGGAAGTGTAATGATGGTATGATACATAGTGCCCATACAAAATTTTAGCTCTCTATAATATCGATAAGTGGGAAAAACTGACATGGATAGACAAACATTGTCAACTTTTAAGAATAAGGGAGCAAAGTTTCAGGTATGTATCTTATCGTGAAGTCTGAGAAATACTTTGGATAAACAGGCATATAAAGTATTTCATTAATATAGATGATTTTAACATTATATATCTATAATATAATATAATTTTGTTATGGTTACCATTTATGTTTTCTTTTTATTATGTTTTTAATGTAGATTAAAAACAAAATAATACTATAATTATAGTAAACAAATTAAAATCAATAAAATTGTGAAGATATGTTATTTTTGAAACGTAAACTCAATTGTAAATTACAGAGATGAGATAGCAAAATAGAGTCATGGGTGATATGAAGTTCGCGTCACGTTCCAAGTCGACTTTTATTGCAGAGCTTCGTGTCCTGACTTCTAACGAGGGACGGAATGAAATAATTAGATAAGTCCGGGTTGTTCTAGCCCCCTCAAACCCTCAAACCACCATGACATATAGATAGATATAGCATCGACAGTAGAATGACGCGGTAAAGAGCCTCAAAAAAGTCGCTGAGCGTATCTCAGAATAAACCTGTTTCAATTGAACCACTGTAAATTTTGGAGGCAGAAGGCAATATGTCAATCACATGGTACGTTTATACATGTTAAGTTTTCCTGTATTTTTAAAACTGCAATTGATAATGAGCCCATTCTAGATCCAATAATTATATCCGCACATGACTTACATACGAACTAAATTCTAGAACAAACAGAATACCTAATTACTTTGTAGACCATTAATGAATTAAAAGTCAATGATCATGTTTTCACAATAAAGTGCCGTAAGAAGGAATGCCTTTGCTAGAATATAGGAAGAATTCACCAGGGATGGTTTTCCATAGGTAGTTTATCACAGTAGTTTATAACTCCCTTCTTATTGCGAATGCATGTGTATTTCCTTCAAACCACCCTACACCTTACATTGTTTTAAATGCGCACAGAAGAAAATAGGCTGTAAGAATGCAAATTTAAATATGATAAATAATATATTTGTTATTGTTATACCTCAAATCAAATCTGGACCTCATATATATAGACTCTCAAACATATGGAGTTGGATGAAGATAGATAGAATAAACCATATTTTAAAAATGTATATTAAAGGTGTAGCTGCTATTTAATGAAAGTTGAAAAGTAACATAAAAAAATATTAATATTTAATCCATTCCGCAAAGATGAATCCAACGATATGAGAAATTTAATCGATTGTAAGAGTGATACATCATTATTTTAAATGATTAATATGGAATGATTTCTTGCAATTATCAAATGTCCAAAAGGGCCAAAATACTTTTAATAACCATTTTATATAAATAAAATGATGGAATTTAACATATCGAACGGGATAACTACATATAATTACGCTAGTGGGGTAGGGATGAGAAAGGTATAATCAGAAGAAAAGAAGCTACATTTACAATTAATTAAAGGCAACATTGGATCTCATACAGGTTCCTTAAGCTGGCCCATTGGAGATCAGAGGGTGAGAGCTGTCTCTGAAAACATTTGGGTAAAACTAAACCGAAACTCTCACGTTTACGATGAAGTAAAGACAGCATGTTCATATACATGTTTCTTAACCCAGCTCATGGTACACCAGAGTCTAAGAGATTTATCTGAATCCCCATTGGTAAAACTTAATAATCACTTCCACGTAGCGGGGGTGAGCAGTGGTATCAACATTGCAGTGGCTCTACGGATGCAGTAAGTTCTATGGGGACTTAAACATGCACAGAGTCACGTGGATGGTACTGGGCGGAAGCGGTATCAGAATTGATTTGAGGCACAAAGCAAATGATTCTCAAGATGGTTCAATCTCAGACAGCTACGGGTGTGTCTACAAGGAGTGGTAGCTGAGCCGTAATGATGTGGGGTGGATAGAAAAAGGAGAACCTCTTACACTATATTCTCCCAAAAATACTATTTTTAAATGATGCAATAAAAATATGAATATAAACATATATATAAAAATATATAACATATAATATGAACATATAATTAATCAAGATCATTACAGTTCCGAAATAAACAACTCTCTAAAGCAGATTTCGCTAAAATTACCTACCCCCTAAAATAATAATAGTGACGGGTTGGCATTTTATGAATCAAAATAAAGAAAGGAAATTTAGTGTAGTGAAATGAAGGTAATTATATTATATATATTTTAATTGTAAATATATAATTAATATTCTAAACTTTATGAGTTGTGATTGAAATTTAAAACAAATAAACAGTAAAGTTGTCAACGTTATTACATATTTGAAAGACTGAATCAACTGACTATTTAATTTACATTATACATAATCCTTTTAGCATAAATAACATCACACCATGGACGTTTTAAAGAAGACGAGACAATACAAGAAATGTATTGACCATCAGGAATATCAACCTCATCATTTAGGTGGGAAAGATCATGGCAAGAATGCTCAACAGGCGATTGGAACAGAAAATATGAAATGTAATGGAAAAATAAGAATTTGGATTCAGAAATGGAAAAGGAACCAAATATGATAAAAGGGTGCTTATAAAATTTTCAGAGAGAGATCTAAAAATCCAAGTAGATGTATACATCATTTTTTTGACTGGCAACGGGCTTAAGATAGAGTGAAGTGGAAGAAACTGATGAAAATACTCAAGTAGATTGGCATCAACTGCAGGGAAAGAACGCTGATTGCAAACCTTTACCTGGCACATCGAGTGAAGGTGAGGTTAAATGATGGATAGACTAAGAGCATAAGTCAGGTAGGGATGCTGTTTATCAACCAGTCTGTTCAAAGTGTATTGAATGGGTTTGGTTAGAGAATTCCTGGATGAACGTGGTAGTTTCAGGATAGAAGGAAGTGTCATCAACACAAGAAAATACAAAGATGACGTAGCATTGCTGGCCAAAATTAAAAATGATTGGCAGGAAATGATCAACCAGCTGGTGGAGTTATCGGGAAGATGTGTCATGGAGATATACATTGAAAAGTTAAATATGATGGTTATTTAAAAAATGAGGGACACTGAAAATCAAAATTGTAAAATATCAGTTGGAAAACATAGAGCAGTTTGGGCATCTGGGAAGTCTGCTGAAAAACAATGCCTACTGCACTAAAGAAATAATGGCAAGGATCACCTCGAACAAGGAAATAATATGATAAGGAACGTAATTTGGTAGAACAGCAATTAATTTATTGGTACATTACTTTAGTCAATTAAACAAAATAAATTATGATTGTAACAAGGAACTAATTTATTCAAAGAGAAATTTTTAAGTCAAGAAATTAAATAAATTGCATCAATTAAACAATATAAATTAAGAATATAACACAAACTTAATATATTCAAAGATAAATTGTTGGATAAATAAATTAAATCAATTACACAGACATAATCACATTCTTAAAATTCACCTCTGAGATTGTTAAAGGTCAATAAATTGAATTCAAAATTAGGTAAAACTGTAGATTTGTGCAATATATTATCAAGCAGTAACAGAATATTGTAAAGAATTAACTGAAAAACCATAAAAGGTGAAATTGTCAAATGAATAGATAGCAGCCGTTAATACAATGACTAAAGATTAACAACCACCTATCACTTTAATTATCAATTATACCAATAACAGCCTAAGAAAAAGTTGACAAGGAATATTTACACAATAGCAATACAATTAATAAAACGGTGATCGATAGAAAGTTATCTAACTGACTAGATACTTTATTTGTGGAACTTCCACATATAAAAATTGCTGATAATATAAATACACATGAAATATTTTAAAATTGAAACATAACAAATACCATACTTCCACAAAATTATAATATGTGTTTAGATTAATATTAAGAACTTCTTATCTGAGTCAAAGGGTTTTAAATGCTTGTGTTAACAATCAAGGGATTAATTCAAGAATTGTTGTAATAACAGAGATGTCATCCAGATTATTCTTAATAGTTATGCTATGCTAAATACATATATGTTGTTTATATATAGGTTATTGGTTGCTGTAATAAACGAAAAATGTTAATTAATATTGAAAATTTATTGATATAGCAATTTCTCTTTAAATAGATTCATTCCTTGTTACAATGATAATTTTTATTGTGACTGTATTGGTTAAGTGTAAGAAAAGGCGGATAGAGGGAATGGTTAACGGAAATAGGAGCTTAAGAAAGAGTATTCAAATATTAGATGACTTGAAGGAAAGAAGAAACTTATAGGAACTAAGTAGGAGGCAGAGGACAGGGCACATTAGGGATCTAAGTTCACTGATGACCGAAATATTGGATCTGTTGTAAGATAGAACACCTTATAATAAAGGTGGGAACCATTTAGGAGTAAAAGACCATCAATAAACTCTGCCAAAGTTTGAGCTCCGAGCTTCAAGCTATCGCGATACACGTCTAATTTATGCATGACATCTATCGACACGTGTCACACAGAATCAGGGTAATCTATATTCTAATGGGTAGTTTTACAACCCTTTTTGTAAATAGTTCGAATGTAGTGGTTTAGGAGTTGTCGATTAATAATTAAATTATATATTATTTTTACATTTAATTAATTTATGGTTTTTATTAATGCTTTTCTTGCTTAAAGTTGTTCTTTTAATTTATTGGTGCACCCTTAACACCGCCTCCACACCCATCCTCGTAGCCTAAATAATTGTTCACAACTTGTATGGATGTGAAGCTTTCGTTTTTCAGGAGAAACACAAGAGCAAGGTTAATGCAGTTGGAATGCCATATCTAAGAACTGTATGTGGAAAAACTCGTATGGACAGAAACAGTAATGAATGACCCACTTCAGTGTCCATACAGTTTAAGGCACTATTCTCGTATTAAACCAAACTACCTATGATTGGGTAGAACGTGAACACCACCTTTATACGCAGAAACAATAGCGAGACGATTACCGAGAATTGTTGGAGTTAACGGTGATCTTTCTTGGCGGCATTCCGAAGAATGGGATATTGTTTCGTAAACCAGGAGCTGTAAGTCATGATAGGTGGATGACAAAGGCAATTTATGCATTCAATATATACCTGTTTCAAGATCAATATCAGTTATCTCATAGGGAGAAGAAGAAGAATATTATGAAATTTTCTTGCTCGAGTATACGTTCGAACCTGGTTTCGGTCATCAGAAGCAATTAAAGCAGCCTAACATGATTTACTATTCATGCGTCAACTGATAATCTATCAGGATATTGATCCAGAAATCAGTAAGTCTGCTGCGAGAAGATATTCCAACCATTTCTGGTACTTAGTTTTCAAAACTTCGGCTCTATCCTTATTTGATGACAATGTTCCAACAGCGATTAAGACAATATGACTCAAATTATGCTGGAAGTAGACAAAGGTAAAGTAGAGGAAGAACAACAAAAAACTGAAGAGGTACATTATGTATCAATTTTTTTTTTTTCCTTTACAATCATAGGACTTTCGTCTTTTGTAACTCTTGGTACAAAAACTTTCTTCGCGAGATTTTCTATCAGCACCGATTTCCTCGACAAAGACCCTTCAACATGTAAGGATGATCCTGGTTACAAAAGTGGAATTGAAATATTTGAGAAGATAGTTGTTGTAAATAAAGTTACAGTTAGAGGTGTCAAACTCATTCAGGATTACAGTAACATCCTCACAAAATATGAAACTGAGAAACAATTTGTTTTACATATCGTTGCTGGAGACCGTAAAAAAATACCCAACTGCTACTAAATTCTTTCTTAGGAAACAATAATATTCAATTTTTGTTCGTTAACATTATGTTTTGATTCTATATAAATTATTGTTGTAAATAAAAATGTGTTTCTCTTATAGAAGTTGTTTGGGCTATTAAAAAACCTAATATTTCTTAAATTTTTCATGTTATTTCAGGAATTCTTTGAATTAACTTTTGGGAAATTTGATTCAGAATGTTTTTAAACAATTGCTGGGGTTGCCTGAATGTCCACATAAATTTCTCCAAGAAGAAAAAAATAAAATTATCGAGATAGAGAAAAGTATACCACGTTTGAACGAAACTAATCGTTGCGTATACTATGTTCCAAATTCAAGGCGTTTGAGTGTCGCCTAGCAGTTGCCCGATTGAGCTGAAGTTTTGGACAGCTCGTTTTTTTTGTTAAATGGAACAGGATTTGGGGGTGGGAGTGGCAACATTCTAACTTTCGGGCAATTACCTATAGCTAAGGGGCACCCTAATATATATATATATATATTTGCGTTTAGCTTGAAAATTATAGGTTTTATAAAAATGATTCTTATAATTGTTTTTTGTATTATAATAGAGCTACACATTTGTAATGATAAGTAATTTCATACCTCAAAGAGTTCCACAAATATGATTATTGAATTTACGCATCAGAACGGAAAACTTAAAGTTATTTTGATTAAAAATTGAGAGTAACCATTTTGTTTGTAGAAATTAAATTTAATCAAAATTTTTAGAGCTGATTATGTTAAAATCAATTTTTTACCTTTTCCCCCTTAATTTTAGGGTTGGATATCCAATTCTAAAACTCCCTCAGAGCAACCATATTAAAACCCTAATTACCAAGTTTTAGCTCAATCGTTAAAATAGTTTAGGCTCTACTTCAAGGTACACACAGATAGAGAGAGAGACGGGATTTCAAAAACCTTTTTTTGAGATTCAGGGGGTCATGAAACTTCGAAATTCATTAAAATCTTGAGCTCAATTTTTTTAACGAACACAATATTTTCTTTACCTAAAATATTGCGAGAAACTAAAAGATGTTGATTAGTTTTATGTAACTATGTTGTTATGTTTTCCTACTCCATCAAAATCTTATCTCTGAGTACTCGTCTATATATAAGTCTAGTATTACAATGCATGATAATAATATATAATAGTTTTTAGTATCAATAATAATAATTAATATAAGAGAAAATAAACATATTAAATGTATGTGCCTTTCACCAAACAAAGATTAGTTAATCTACGCTAGCAATATAAAATTTAGGTTAGAAAAATAATTAATGTGAGGTTTATAAATTAAAATAGTATTTATATAAAGATAACAAACGATAAAACGAATTAATAGAATTGTATAATTGCTGATGGCATGTATCTTCTGAGTTAAATTGTTTGATACAATCTAAACATATGACATGATCTAAAAATAACAAAAGTGACGATATTGTCATTTTTGATTGCTCTATAAAACTTCTATCTCTGCACTACTTTTGATGGAAATCAAATTCAAAACTCCACTGATGACTAGTCTTGCTATTTACACAAGTTTAATTTTCTTTATTAAATTATTTCTATACAATTTTATAATCCTCCGTGCAAAAAAAATATATATGAATACCAATTAATGAATTATGTTAAAACACTAGTTTATTTTTTCACAAATATGCTTCAACCAAAAATTTTTTTTCCCAATATAGAATTAACTCACGAGAAAAAGGTTTTTTTTGTAATAACAATACCTTCTGGTTAGCACTTAACACGCTCTAATTAGTAAAAACAATTTTTAACCAGAAATATGCGAGATTCCTCACACAATTCATTGCATTAATTTTTATTCTAACATCAAAGTGACGCTACTCATCTAGTTCAAGATTGTTAGCTGAAAGTATCCAAAGTCCCTTGAAAATCAAGGCTTTCACCTACCACAAGGCTTCTGAAACGTGTCAATAATCACAATAATAATTCAGAACTATTCTGAACAGACTACATGGGGTTTACCTCTTACTTTATGATTATCTATGAAATTTAATTCATAAAAAACAAACACGTCCAAATTTGGCAACTGTGTGTTTGTTTTGTGTACAAATATTATCTTTCACCAAAATAAACAAAACGCAGTAAATATATAAAAATGAATTAAAATGCAATCAAATCTTAAATTTAACATCTCACTAATAACATGTAATCCATGGTTATATTTACATTATGAAGCAAGCACTACAATGTCTACTTCTTACTGTGATTTGCGATTGGCTGGGTTTCTTCACAATCTGTACTTGTAACAAGTTCAATATCTGCGATACTGATGGCGTTCTCAATATCATGTCCTCACTTGGCCAGATACACATCGTAGCTTGATAACATCCTTACTTCTTTTTATTTTTTTAAATCACTTGCAGGAAATTAACCTTAATCTTAGGATGTTGTCGAAATTTCTATTTGTCATAAACTTCGCCTGGGTAAGGGGCAGGAATTTATGTACAGCTTTATGATGTAGGTAGTATATATTGACAGCTGCTAATGATCCATGCTATGTATATGAATGTTTATGACTGCTCTTAATTACCTTGTTTTTTGACGAATATGAACGTAAACAATTAACTTTCTTCTTTTTCTCATTTAAAACATATAGATATATAAGACTCCAGTAGGCCAGTAATTACAAATATGATGACCCAGCAGTAAAATGAAGACAGGACCCTGCAGATGATTCATAAACATCACAGCTAGTTTCTGAGGAGTATGTGAGGGTTAAGCTATATGAATGTTCTTCCATGGCTTCTTGTCATGAGACGTGACAAACACAATTTAGTAAATTTAAAATAATTAAATTTTACTTCTGTGGTAATTGATAGTAATAATTATATTAACTTGAGTATAACTTCATTTAAATGTCAATTACATAACATTGTATAGTAATTGCACAACATAGTTGTTTACCTCCCATTAATGTGTAGAACCTACGATTTAATAGAAACAATAATTAAATTTCAGGTTGGACATTTTCATTCAGGACAATGGCATTCACATAGATGGTGTAGGGAACTTGATTTTAACAAAAGAAGCTTTATTGCGAAATGATGCCCGGGCTTCCGTTTATTTGATGCCTGCTTTGGGTGTTAGCACAAAAATCTTGATGTTGTTGCTGTTACAGTTTTCCAAATCTGGATTCAGTTCCACCGTCGTAGGGATGGTTTCAACCCCTAGTAAACTGGTCGTTGAATGGCCTCTGGTCTCCTCAGGTCTCACGACCTATATCCTGGAATTCATCGGAGGGTCCTCTCTAACGGAGTTCTTAATGCTGGTGCTATGATTAGGGTCCACTTCTTATATATGGCTCCTGCTGTTGTGAGCAACACTGTACCCGTTGTAGGGGACCTCCATGAATCCAGTCATAAGGTCACACAAGGTCACTTATCCTGTGGATAGCCTAGGGAATCAAACAGGTCTCTCCTCCTGTCTTGTTATAGAGGGTTTAATCATTAAAATCTTAACTAGAACCTGTCCAAGGAACCTTAGGTGGTGCCTATTAATAATTCTCACAACCAGTTAGACAACTATTGCGTCACTATGTTGATGAGATTTTGGTCATTAATAGCGGACTTACAATTCCATTTATGCAAATACATATTTGTTAGGTTGTTCTCCAGGTTGCTGTGGCTTTGCTAGAACAGGGATGAACGTAACATGGCCCGTATGTGCCCTTTAGTCTCCTTGAATATAAACCTGCCTAAGAACTTGGCTCTGAATTATTCCCAAGTAGATATGCCGCCCTTTCCTACCGACCAACATGGAGTAGTGTCTCTGGCTAGGGAGCTTTCACCTAAACTCACCTTTTATTTCTCGGAAAACCTGTGCCCCTCAATCAGCTCTTCGAGGGATATCAGGTGTCTGACCAGTTTCTGTCGATTCTTTCGGTTGAACTTCGGCAACTACTCCCCCAGTGACTTGCCCCTAGTATGGTTAATTTTGTGGCGTTTTGTAAGTCAGGCTCACAGGCATACCCTGATTTCACGTGTTAGACCAAGTCCCTCACATGGTCCAGCACAGATGTTATCACCTCGATGATGCTGCCAAGCTTACGGTTCATATCACACTGTACCTAAATAAACCCCTGGATATCTGTATGAATAGAATCCACTTTACTGTTCTGTGTAATATTGACCGTGCCTAAATCCAGACTGAGGTTTGCCATACCTGCCTCTAGTGTTCGGGTTTATTGGTCGAGTATTGTGTTACATAAATACATACATTTGTATCAACCCCAGCTCCTGTTGAACACTCTCTAATGAAGCCTGAGAGTTATATTTGACTGCAGTCCTCTCCTGTCTGAAACGTTGTTCTGATTTTGGGATTTGAGCCTCTAGCTAAGTCCTGGTGTTTTCAATCCTCGTCAACATCTCTTCTTTCAGAGTGGCAGTTAGACTCCCTATATGACTTAGAAACTCCTTCTTCATTGTAGACTGACCTAGGATCTCACCTTCATTGTAGGCTGATTTTATCTCATATTAAAATCCTTCCTCACATCTCACATTTGCTTCAGCACATCTAGAATTAGTCATTCCAACCCTGACACTATATCTAGAGATAAGGAAACATGAATCATGACTGTCGTGATTTGTACAGTAGTATCTGTGGGTAGGATGGCAATAGACAGCTGTGGCAGGTGCTAAAGTCTCATTAGATAAATTATGCTCGGTCTTATATGGCTAGTATTGGTGAGGATGTAAGGAGGGGGTGGGGAGCGTGACTTTCGTGGCGGGTATAATAGTTTCGCTATAATGTCCCTGACACTCTAAAACCCCTCCAGAAAATTGTCCATTTGATTTTGGAAATCTATCGAAATATTTTGGTTCTCTCACCACCTATGACATTGTTGTAAAGTTGCCATCCTCAACAATAGCCTCCCGGACTACATCTTCCATTGCTGCCTGAATCACAATGTCCATCTTATTGTTTATAAAATAATAACTGATCATAAACATTGTGTAGTAATAATTTAATAAAATTACTTATTTTCTTGTGTTCATACCCTATAAATACCACTAAAACCCTAACAATGTAATGCCACTAAGTTGATTGACAGCTGTAATAAGGTGTTATTTAGTCTAAATATAAATAATTTTAATAGCGTGTATACATCAAGAAGCTGGTTGATAATGCTTAGGGTAAAACACATAAGAAATGCTTTTACACATGTATTTTATATAATATTGTAATTTAACAAAATTAATAGTTATGACGAAATAAATAAAGCAACTATTTTTATGTTATTTGTTTGGTTATTTATGTATTCTAAATTTTAGTCATTTCAAATCCTGCCTATAGAGCTCCACTAATTTACATATCTAAAGTAACATAATTTTCTTTAAAAAAATTTGAAACAAAGTTAAGATTTTGGCGTTTGTTAATTTTATATTAATATGTAGAAACATTGTTTTGTTAAAAAGGTATTGATAACTATACCCTTATTTCAATTAAAATTTTTAAGTAGCCTTGCTGCTCATAGTTCCATTTTCCTTTTTGTAAGCTATCTTAAGATATAGTCACTAAGTGACTGATTAAAATTGTAGAAACAAAACAAAAAATTGGAAATTTCTCACCCATGGACATTCTGTAGTTGAAAACTACATATCTCTATATTTAATTAAAGATATCAATAACCTTCTCACTTCCTCTCCAAGTTAAATTCAACACTCTTGTGTAAATATTTTATAGTTCAAAATTGTAATAACTTGCAGTACTGTGTCCCTTTTTTGCCTCTTGATTGGGAATTTAAATATACCCGTTTTATTACCATTTTAAAAACGACGCCAAACATAAAACAAAAACTAATCGTCCCCTTCAATTCTTAAAAAACAAAACAAAAGCAACTTTCCAAATACACACCAAAGAGGTGATACAATTTAGAACTAGAAATATTGCTAGAATAGTGACGTATGGATGAGAGATTGAGTAAAAGGAAATGGTAAAGAAAAATACTTTAATGAATCGTAACACCAAAATATATGTATATTTTAAAATTCTAATCATCTTGTTGAGTTTTTACCATGTTAAAGAAAGCTCAAAGCTATTTTATTTGGGAAGGGAAAATAAATAAATTCAATGTTGGCACAACTGTACGTACATCAACAGAATAAGAATAAATAATAAATATTTTGTTACTCTAATTAATTGTAAATATGGTTTATAATTAAAGGGGATGGTTTTCTTTGTCACAAGCGTTACAGCAAATATATTTGTTTTTAAATGACAAGTAAATGTGAATAATGGTTTTTGTAATTATATTGTTAATGTTTTCCAAATCCACCAAAATATAACCGGTGAGTACTCGTCTATATACAAGATAATTATTACAAACATAATAGAATAGCATAGTTTTAAGTTTCAATAATTAATAAGAAAGTAAAAAAAAAATCAATAGTTTATCTGTCTTTCATGGACAATAGTATTACAAAATTTAATAAAGAAAAATAGTTAATATAAGTTTTATAAATTCAAGTTATTATTTATTTAAATATAATAAAATATAATTTATTTTCTAATTGATGATAGCGTGTATGTTCTGCGTTAAAGAGTTTGGTACAATCACACCCATTATTATGATCCAAAAATAATATATGTGGCAATTAGCCATTTAAAAAATAAATTAATTAAAACTTTAATTTTTGCACTTATCTTTATAGAAATTATATTTAATGCTGCAATGGTGATCTATCTTATTATTTACTCAAGTGTAATTTACATTATTAAAATTATTTCTCTAAGATTCTATAATCATCCATTCAAAAACATTTCTATTTATCCCCATTTATGGATTTAGTTGAAAGAATTTGTGTGTATTCAAGAAGATCATATTGCTTGCAAACAACAAATGTAAAATGTACTGTACATGTGCAATTAATTACTCACGGGAAAAGGGTTTATTTAAAATAAGAATACAGAGGAAGGTTAAAATAATAGTGGAATTTTGAAAGCTAACCAATTTTATCAATTGCAATAATTGAGTTTGAAAATAAAAAATAAACTAATAATAATCGACATTCTCTTTTCAACCTATACCCGCCTTTCCCCTTCACACCTCTTTAATGTTTCACAAATACTATTGAAATATTAATACTAATAATATTTGTGAAAAAGTGGATAAGTTTAATATAAGAATTTAAAAATTTAACATTCTTTAAATATTCATATATTTTACATAAAGTTAATATATTTTGACATCCTATTTCAGTTAATAGTGGGGATTATTTCTGAGTTAGGTGCCCCAAGTTCAATTCTCATAACGTCAAAAAGAAATCCCTCTACGACCCGGACATTATTAACCATAGTCATAGATTGATAAATAGTTGTATGGAGAACCGGATGCTGTGTCTATGTCTTCTATATAACTCTGTTAGTACAATAATAATAATTATTATTATTAGCACCGCGTCTTACTATCCGTTCGGGTTATACGCACTTACGCTAATGTGTAATGGTAGGGTGATTGTGAGATGAAATGAAGGACCTACAGTTTAACGTGGGATCCGAACCACGGTGGAGACCTGGCATTCCTCACAAGTACAATAATAATTTGATCATTTTGTTTATTTTATGAAAATTAAACACCTTTGGTAAAAATATCTTTCTATCCTTGTAACCCAAAAATATATATTTCTTTCAAATGGTTCTTTGTGAGATGTTATACTCTAGTTCCAAGAGTCTAGATTATTGTCTTATCGAAGAAGATAAACTAAAAGGGAGAGAATGTTTTCCTACCTCATTGTTCATCAGCTAACCAGGTTTCTGTGCTCGTGGAAGGTCATGGAATACCCGTAATGCACTTTAAAAAGAAATTAACCACGTGATTGTAGTTGCAGAGCACGTCACAATAACATGCACAGTAGTTTGACAGGGAGGGGGTGAGAACAAGGGGGAGGTGGGAGGAGGGC
>CABFOV010004594.1:0-17734 GCA_902141375.1 Timema poppense | reverse complement strand
ATGAGTGAGTGAGTGAGTGTGTTGATGAATGTGTGAGTGAGTGAGAGAGTGTGTTGATGAATGTGTGAGTGAGTGAGTGAGTGTGTTGATGAATGTGTGAGAGAGTGTGTTGATGGATGGGTGAGTGAGTGATTGTGTTGATGGATGAGTGAGTGAGTGATTGTGTTGATGAATGTGTGAGAGAGTGTGTTGATGGATGGGTGAGTGAGTGATTGTGTTGATGGATGAGTGAGTGAGTGAGTGTGTTGATGGATGGGTGAGCGAGGGAATGAGTGCGTTTTGACTTATTTATTATTAGGATGGTTATAGAATTCTAGGATAAAATTCGGGTACACTGTTAGTGGGTCCAAATTGGGTTGAAGAAATAAGTCATACTTGAAAAAAATTAAGTATAAAATATGTTTATTTTCAGATAACCTTAGTTTATTTTGTTATATTGCTTTGTTGTAATGAACACTTTATAAAAATATCTAATTTAATTTACTCTATGTTTTTTATTTGTTCTTTTTAAAAGTTTTATCCAAATAACATGAATACAACCAGGACCTAAAATGTATTTGATAAAGTTAAACAATATATATTGATTAGTTATCCAAGTCTACGTAGATTATATTTATTTTAGTTTGGATTGCTGTCAAATTAATAATATTAAAAATAATATTTACTACTAGGGAAAGTTAATTGTCTTTTATGTTTAGTGAATTAAATTTGTTCCGACTCTGGGAGCCAATAAAAATATTCTTTGAATATATCAATAAATCATATTGTATAGCTATTATTTTTACAAACACGCTTGGGTTTTGTTTAATGTGTTATTGGTTAGATGTCTTCACCCTATTTTTAAGGTAAAAATTAGTTAATATTTAACTTCAATTAAATATACTAGCTACTTGCATCGAGAGTGTAAAATTAAATTATGGATAAAATTGACCTCCCAAAGAACATTCAGAGTTTGAACCATGGTCATCCATTTAAGACCCAGTGTTTTTAGCATAAAATATCATCGACCGTTTTTTGTTGTTAAACGCAGTTGTAGACAATCAATTAAGTTGACTTCATACTTTAATTTTACTAAACATATTTGAGGAATGTATAAAATAATTAATTACCTTGGAACATTTAGCTGTATAAATGTACATTATTAACCCAGATATAATGGTGTTTATAAAATATCTGGGGGATTTTTTACTATAATGTAAATCATTCACGTCTATCCATCGTGAGATTGTGTAGAAATATCAAGAGAGAAATGTTTATTACGATGAAAATCGTTGTACTGTGACGGTCATTGATTCCCACAATGACATAACCGCTAACACTTTTGGAGTAGTCGGGCTTGTGGTTGTTTACAGTTACCATCACTATTTCCCTCAATCCGATAACCACCATCAACCTACCTGGTTAAGCCCTGAATAGAAATGTCATCCACAGATCCAGTGGAAAATATATTTTAACTGGGCCGTCCGAGCTATATTCGATAAGAAGAATACTAATTCATTTTAAACCTTGCTCCCTTCTCTAATACCACGCCTATTACATTATATATGTGATGCATATTAGATTTTAATAATCATAGAGGAATATTTACCATATCATTTAGAAAAAAAAAATGAACCTGACCCACCTCGGTGGCTTCGTTAGCTAACGTGCTAACTTAACGTTGAGCTAGACTACTGAGGACAGGAAGATCGAGGTTCTAATCTCGGTCGGGTGAACTGTGGGTTGTTTTCCCTTAATGGTTTTCCACTCTCCTCCCATGCAAATGTGAATTAACATCATTTGAATTTAACATTAGGAATTTACAACCCTTTATCATAATTATTAGAAAGCGTAGAACCAGAACGGGTAGTAAGACGCGGTGAAAAATACAAAATAATAATTTAATCTGACCTCTATTGGTAGCGACTTGGTCTGATGTCACACTATATATGTGATGTGGGGGATAAGGTTAGAATATCGACCTACATTATTTAGTGTATTTTATCCTTAATAGCTTCTCACTCTCCTTCTCCAAAATTGTAAGCCTATTTATCTAAAATTCTGCCTTCTTCATCACATCCCTTTCAATTTAAACAGGCGTATTGCCCAAATAGGTGGTAAGATGTGAAACGTGCATCTTAATGGCATTTTTATAAATACATATATTAAATTGGTTGCTTGTTAAATAAATAATAAACAATATTATTAGAATTCTGGTAGTTAAAAATTCAATTCAAATATTCATTGGAGCAAGATTTTGTCATACAAAATTTGGAAAAAAAAACTTTCATCAGACAGAAAAAATAAAATAAATATAAACTTTTTCCATTTGTTACAAGGGAGAGAAAAGGTGGTTCTTTCAGAGGTATGCCGACGAAAAGTTTTCCTTTTAATACAACACAACTCTTTGTTTCTACAGGAATTCAATTGTCTACCCTCATTCTCAGCTTGCTCGCTCTAGGGGGTCTTCCATCCCCCTGACTCTACGCTTCGACTCACCCTCGTACCACCTTTTATCCATGGACCAACCCTCTAATACCTCTTGGACGAAAATCTTTGTTCATTCTAGTCCTTTTTTTTCTGTTAAAACAAGTTCTTCTTTCAACTGGGAAGACTTAAACATTTTTGAGGTTTCTTAACTAGAATACGTTTGAAATAAATTATTACTTTGATGCTCTTTCTATTTTATACTAAAATCAATTTAAGGATTTATGTATCAATAATTGTAATCCTGAGTAGCTTTAAAAATGAAAAAATACATTATTAAGTGACGTTTATTCAAATCAAGATAAAAATATTGAATGTTTTTTTATGTATATATAAACAATGAAATTGATTCATGTATTTTATTAATTAATTTAGTTGAGACTTAAAAATATTGAATCAAATTATTATATTCAATTATATTACATGACATGTTTTGATGGCTGCATGATCTAAGGCATTACTCTCTTGATAGACTGGACTGCCAATGACAGGGATATTGAGGTTTGTCTCCCGGTCGGGGTACTGAGGTTTTTTTTCTTAAATGGTCTTAAACTCCTTCTTTACGTAAGCGTGAATATACTAACCTTCTTCATCCCCAACACATCAGCGTAGCAAGTATACATTCCAAGCGAATCAAGATGTAAGAAAAGCAACAAAATTCAACTAATAATATATTAATATCGTTAAGTTAAGACGTTATTACAGTCGAAACATATCCCATTAAACTTAATATGCATTCAATATAGCCTCCAAACTAAGGGCAGCAAAGCTAGTTAAATGGTCTAAAAGGCATCACTGACTATCAAAATGTACTAGATTGTTGGCAATTGGATTATCTTGAAATTAACTCTGACATGTTTTAATAAGTGATATAGTTCCCCCCCTCTTCCTCCAGGAAAATGTTAGTATATTCAGTGAATTCTACACTTCTGATCCCTACATTACTTTGTAACTATATGTAAAATGGCCCACTAAAATATTACTATGATACTAGTTAAGTCTGCGTATAACCCGAACGGGTAGTAAGACGCGGTGCTAATAATAATAGTTAAGTCGAAATATGTTTTCTAGGACACCCTTACATTTACTTTATTTTTATCTAAAGGTGTCGATTTTTACAACACAATTTGGGCTTATCTATCTGGATTTTAAAAACTTTTAAATAACAAGGTTAAAATAATAATAGGTTAATAAAGTTTACTCTAATAATTTTCTTCTGTAAAAGAATATCCACAATAATTTATTATAAGTAGAGACAGCCATTATATAGTGCGTTTTTGCATAGGGAATAAAGTTTCATTTAAACAATTATAGTTAGCAAAGAATGCACTAATTTAATAATGGAAATTAGTTTACTATAATTTGAGTTTGGTTTTTCGCTTTCGACCTTATTGCATTATAAACAAAATTTTATTAAGATATTCAAATCATTACCGTATAAGTTAAGATGATTTAATGTGAATTAAACTATAATGTTAATATAGTTTTAGGAAAAGAAATTGAAATATATCTTACAGAATTAAAAGGGGAACAATTTTATATGGCATACGTATAGAGAGCAATTTAAATTTCGTTTCTTAAGATTTCACCAAGGTGTCAAATGTAGGCTCTTTTTCAGATCCATTAGTCCTCGAATTCACCCCGGAGCCTCTACACAGTATGTGGGAGAGTTTCTGAAATACAACATTGATGCCAGACCAGCCCCTAGATTAGAAGGTATTATCCTTTGCCCCTTACACCCCCTCCCCACGCAATTAAGGACACGTAAACAAGAAGGAACATTGTAAACACCTTCAGATAAGCGGCCTAGCACACAGACCCATATTATCATCAAGCCTAGGGGGAGATCCGGACTGCTTGGTAATGACGATATATTTGTCATTTGTGAATTGGGTATCGAGACAGATCGGAAACAAGAAAAAATCGATTACATGTTATGAACGTAATCATATAAAATGAGCTAGTGGTATATATGGTCTCTAAATTACAGTTTGTTAAGAGTATTATATTTGTTAACACACTTTATAGAAAAAATACCATCATAATAAAAATATTATATGGATTTACTAGAGATAGTGCGACACTTTTAGCTAGGCTTGGATAAATAAAAAACTCATTAAATTTATTTCAAAATCATGTTATTTAGATAAAACATCCTGCCAATTATTTTGACATAAATAGATACTGTTATTGATATATTTCTTTAGGTACAAATACGCTATCTATATTCTTCTCTTAATACACACCTAAAACCCTATATATGTTACCGTCCAAACCCTATTCTAGGACAAACAAGATAGATCTAGGCTGAATTGATACATCGTATGAGCCTCAGGATGTACCAGTTTAACCTAGTCTAAACTCCATAATTCTTAAATTTTGTCCTAGCTCATAAAATAAATTAGTATAGCCTACAATAATTTTACTGGGCCTAACACGGCTTAGGCTAGGTTATGTTAGGTTAGTTTTGGTAACAACATTTGCGTGCGAAGTGTGAAGGATGAAACCTGTCCAAGGTCAATTTCCTCGTGTGGGTTAAGAATAATGGAAACTAGTACTGTCTAGAAACATCAGGCTATATCGGTTTATCCCACAAGCGGCAGGACGAATCAATTCGGCCTAGTAAAAACTAGTTTGACTGGAAATTTAAATGGGGCTGTAACATATATACACAAATATAATATATTCAATGTAATAAAATATAACTTATAAGAATAAAATATAAAAACGCAATAATTTAAAATTAAATTTCATTTAGATCATGAGGTAGAGTATTCATATGTATCATTAATATTAATATGTATATAAAGATGTCCCAGAATACCAAAAATACTTTGTCTGGAATAACGAGTGTTTAACGACTCTTTGTAAGGATCATACCTAGCAAATATTTAAATAGTAGAACAATATTAAAGCTACTGGGTTCAATTATTGGTTCAGGTTTCATTTTAAATATAAATTTAACTATAAATTTTTAAAATCTTAAATCAATTTTCTACCATATCTCCTTGTGGACAAGAAACTTTTTCTTGTAACAACTGATTTATGTAAATTAAAAAATTATAGCAATGTGTGACTGTCTCACTTTGACTCAGTGAATGTTTCCATTTTAATTATATACATCCAGAAGCAAATTATCTCGGGATTAATAGAGTAGACCACTCAATTCATTGAAGTATTTTTGATAGCTTTTAATAAGTATTCGTAGACACGTGTGAATCATATGGTTATAAATAGCCGTAGGATCCTTCGCTGAAAACAGAGCTATAGTAGAGTATTGTTATTCAAAAACTTTTAAAAGATACAAACACCTATTTTTGCGGGCAAAATTGATAGTAACATACTGTTTTAATATTATTATTTCATAGATTTTGATAATATCCATGACAAGTGACAGTTGAAGATCATCACTACTTGACGATTAATACATAAAAAGTGTTTAGGTATATTTTATAAAGCCCAATAAAGTTTCTTCCAACCTTGATAAAAAAAAAAGTAGATCTACCGAGCTCATGTTGTAAACGACTTGACTTTGGATATCCCCTACTGGATTTATTTAGACCTCCCGCCACTCAGGAGTGTTGCGCATTTAGTTAGCCGAGGCTTTTAACGGCGCTCCCACAATACTAAATGGTATCACACATTTTTTATAGCTTTCAATTCAAAATCCAAAAATCGTTTAGACAGATTGAAACTAGTTTTGAATTGCAAATGACATGTAAAACTGAACTGCAATAAATATTAAAATTTAAATATTATAACTTTTGCTTTAATAATTTCAGCCATTATATCCGTGTTTGACACATTTCTGTTAACTAACCAACCAAACATATAATTGGTAGAATTAGGCCTTCCCTTTTCATTGTGATGAGTTAAAAAAAGGAGGAAAGAGGGATATTTATTTTCTAAGTTAAGTTGAATTGTATGTCGTGTGTTGATATGATCATATGTTTAATTAGGTTTACGGTAAACATTACTATTAATAAAATAAATATTTGTCTAAACATTGCTAAATTAATATAATTATTAATAGAATCGCTAAAAATCAACTCAGAACGAGTTGATTAATGATAAACGATGTTTCAAGCTTTATGGTAACGTATTACGTCATTGACTCACCTATGAAATTTTTAAAGTATAAATACTGATTATCTTACATAAAAACTAATTAAAAATAAAAACCTTTGATTATATATGATTACTAAAACTATTATATATTTTAAATAAACTGTATTGTTTGTAATTATTAGAAAAACGATAATGGAACCCAAACCATAAGGTTTTTTTTATAAATATTTCAGAGAGTTAAAAATATATTTACTAAGTTAATTAATGTTTAATCAAACATGTATATAAATTGTTTCATAATAATTATATCATGGTTCAAGGGGTACGGTTATTTAAAAAATTATTATGTTGGTTTGAGTATATCATCTAAATTCAATCACAAAAACATATTTATAAGCTTTACGTCAATATATGACTATAGTTTAACTAGTGAATTTATTCATTTGTAACAAATTAGATAATTTATTTTAATTTGTTAACGTTATGGGAATATAGAATGTCGAATATTTCGACAAAACAGTTACTATATACTTGATATATTCTTAAGAGATAATTAATTGATAAGAACGTTTACCTTAAACTCCTAATGACGTAAGGATTTTTTTTAGATAGTGACGACTTTCTAATGATTTTTTATCAAATAAAAAACAAAATTTGTAGATGAAAGTAAACATCGCGTACTCCCCTTCATCCCCTATCCCTCTTACACTCTTCTGATCCTCACCGATAGCTCGCCCTATTATTTTTACGAAACGGGGTTAAGAGGGGGTGTAGTAGGACTTGCCACCCCAATCACCTCGGGGTTGTTTCTCATTAATCAGAGCTATTCCCCCTTGGCCTGCCAGTGAGAGGTGAGACGCAGGATAATATCAATATGCGTGAGGGTGAAAGTGGGGGTGGTCGGGGATTGCGTTACGCAGTAAGGCACGGGAAATATTGACAGTCCTGACGTTACACCTTCCAACAGATCCCTCTGCCCTCCCTCCTCCCCATCACCCGTCGACCATAGAAGGGAGGGATTTGTCCGTCGCGGCTTATCAGAAATCAATCGTCCACAGAGATCAAACTGGAGCACTTGGGACAGTAAACGTCCAAGTCAACGTGATAGGATTAATGTAGCTAGCAGTTGTACAGTCAGATTAAAATAGGAATACACCTTATTTATTGTTAAAAACAATAATAGAACATTTTTCATAAATTCCTAAGTCAAGTCATAAACTATACATGTTTGATTTTTAATAGATAATATGTATATTAATAAAATAGCACTAATCAGTAGAATGTTGTAAATTTATGTACTTACTCAAAAGAGGTCTTCTGGAACTCCAAAGTAAATGGTTGAACTTACAAATTTATGCCACCTATGGCTTTCTTGATCTAGTTCTATCGAGTCCATCTCATTACACCCTACCACTCACTATCTTGATCTATTTCTATCGAGTCCATTTCAATATACCCTACCCCTCCCTATCTTGATCTAGTTCTATCGAGTCCATCTCATTAGCTCTACCCCTCCCTATCTTGATCTAGTTCTATCGAGTCCATCTCATTAGCTCTACCCCTCCCTATCTTGATATAGTTCTATCGAGTCCATCTCATTACACCCTACCCCTCCCTATCTTGAGCTAGTTCTATCCAGCCCACATCAATACACCCTACCCCTCCCTATCTTGATCTAGTTCTATCGAGTCCATCTCATTACACCCTACCCCTCCCTATCTTGAGCTAGTTCTATCCAGCCCACATCAATACACCCTACCCCTCCCTATCTTGATCTAGTTCTATCGAGTCAATCTCATTACACCCTACCCCTCCCTATCTTGAGCTAGTTCTATCCAGCCCACATCAATACACCCTACCCCTCCCTATCTTGATCTAGTTCTATCGAGTCAATTTCATTACACCCTACCCCTCCCTATCTTGAGCTAGTTCTATCGAGTCCATCTCAATACACCCTACCCCTCCCTATCTTGATCTAGTTCTATCGAGTCAATTTCATTACACCCTACCCCTCCCTATCTTGAGCTAGTTCTATCCAGCCCACATCAATACACCCTACCCCTCACTATCTTGATCTTGTTCTATAGAGTCCATCTCATTACGCTCTACCCCTCCCTATCTTAATTTAGTTCTATTCAACATTCTAATATTATTTTTTTGTGAATTAAAACGTGATTTTAAATCTTGAGATAAAATTATATGTTGTCTTACAGGTTAGATGCACTTTATGTTAATTTACAATATTTGCAGGGAAGATCGTCTAACACTGTTTAAAATATAATAATATTAATATATTGTAAATATAATTGCAATAAATATAAAGAATTTTGAAATACGGGAGAGCAATTACATCTTTATTTAACATATTTTTTTCCTTGATGTTGTCTTTTGAGTTATTTTTGTTCATTTTCGTGGTTCGCCATAGCTCCTCAAGGTATAATCAGCTGATGACATATGAAGAGTAAGCCTCATTAAAAAAAGTGAAGTATTTACTTGAACAGAGTGAGTCCACACACATATAAGAAGCCTGTGCAGAGGCTTTTGGGATAAGAAGATGTATTTACTTCTAAACTAGCTCGAGTTTCAATTTTGACAGACATGGAAGTGAAGATTTTAACTCTCTACTTAAAAATGTTCATATTTATTTCTAAATTTGTTCAAATTATATATTGAATTAAATATAATGATATATTTATCCTTGGTTTATGGCCAGCCCTTTTACTTTTGTTTTGATGTATTAAAATTATTCTTAGAACTGGGAAAAATAACATTTTTAAATTTTGTTCTAGAAAAAGATAATTACTTTGAACATTGTTTGAATAAGTTTCGGGTCTTCTTTATGGCATCTAAAAAAATGTACTTTTTATGATAAAGTGAATTTAAAATATAGATAATGTTAGCTGGAAACCTGGAACTAAGACCATGTGTTTTTATTTAGCATAATTCATTATTTCAACTGGATAGATGACATTTATCTTAAACTATTACCTTAGATGGAATTATGATGCTATTATTCTTTTCCCTGGTGAAATATGACCAATTTATATTTTATTATAGATTTATATCCATCATCTAACATCAGAAACTATTAAAACATTTCGAAGGAACGTCTACTAAATCAATTGTATATTTTAAAATTTCTCAGATAATCGATATTTTTAATATCGTAACTCATTTAAAAGACGTAAATTATTCAACACGGGTCAAATAACATATTTCTTTTGACCCATATGACAAAAAACAATGATAAGTGTGACTGTTAATTTAATTATTCTGTATTATACAGATGACATATATATGTAAAAGATATGTAGTTATTATTATTATTTATTATTATTTTCTCAGTTGTAATATTAGTAATATACCTACCCTGGCATCCATAGATAGGATTAGGATGTGGAAATCATGACATAAAGCCTTTAGGAAACTACAATGATTGCAGATTTTAGGAAAATAAGTATTATTCAATATAGTTAGGCTAAAGGACTTGATAAATTTAGTCTATATTTTCAGTAATAATCATTATAGTTATAACACGCAGAAATATTAATTTATATAATAAGGAACGTACTTGGATGTTACAACTACTTAAATTGATTGGTATAACTTCTTAGGTATATTAAACAAGATAAAATAAGAAACATAACACGAAGACAATTTATTCAAGGAGAAACTAATTTATTATGAATTAAGTCAAATAAAACCGTTACAATAATATTTCTAAGAAATCATCACTGTGATTGTTAAATAGTAATGTTCTGAAATTAATTAGCAAAAAATAAGTAAATAATATTAATCTATGCAAATGAAATATTTTAAGTAGTAGCAGGTAACATGATTACCTGATAAGCGAATTGAATAGTGGAAAATGACAATTCTCTATATTAGAGTTATTAACACTATAAAAACGTTATAAACTCTAAAAAGTATTTCGTGAATACTTGAAATAAATATTATAGGTTATAAAAAGGGTATGACTTTAACAAAAATAATAAGGAACTTAGTATGACAACCATAATGAACTTAGTTGAATAACTAATATACTAGTAAATAGTTTGAAAATATGTTAACAAGGAAGACATTTTCTTTAATGTCTTTGAACTAATTTGTTTATTGTTGATACAATTGCACCGGTTACCAAAATTCTGTGGAGTCTACAAACTAAACTGTGAATTTGGCAAATCACTGTAGTGAAATAATAAACAATAATGTAGAAATCGAGCGCCCATGTTTATAATGTTTTTTATAGTTAAGTCTGATAAAATAAGACTTTATTAAATGATAAATTATAAGTATGTTATTTTTATGTATATGTTCTTAATAACTTAGGATGTTTTAAAGTTCACTAAGCAATCAATATTTATATTTTATTAAGAAAGTAATTTCTATTTGACCCTGATTTAGAAAAATATTGCGCGATAACATATGTTTGTGAGCAACTCTAAATAAATGATTTATCTATTTAAATTGAATTTGATACATTTAACAAAATATGTTCACCTTTAACGTATGTCCTTTGAATAAAATATACAATTCAAATAATAAATTAAGTCTTGAATTTCAGTAGTTTTTAATTTTTTTACAAATAAAATATATTTATGGCTTTGATTGTTATGTCTCGTAAAGCTTTTGATTAAGTAGATTTATTAATATCATCATTTGTATGCTTATAAGATAGGGGATCCCCAAAATACATGGGCTAGCAGAACTCAGCCCGTGGAATGGGTTTTTACGATTCAAGAACGCTTTAGCCTAAAAAAACCCATCTAAAAATGGGAGAATAATTTTAACACGAATACCAAAATTATGGGGCTTTTGTATGCAGTACACAAAATACCTCCAGTAATACCATCAAATGAGGGTAGTGGTATTATTGGAAGACTGTCATCCAAACAGCCGTTCACAGTTCCTCAACACTCGTCAGCCGCGTTGAGCCGAGGGGCCAAGAAACGTTCACCATTGGAGAGGAGGTGTGGAGGGTTGATTATGTCGGCCACACACCTTACATTTAATCATGTTTAACTATGGCTCCAAGCTGTTTATATATCTCGCTTTATATTTAAATAAACATATATAGGCTATAATATATTTATAGAAATGGATTAAATAGCTAGGTAATTATATTTGTTAATTATAGTTATAGTTGTATCTGAATATCAAATACATTAAATTTAAAACTGAGTCATGGACATGCGAATTGAACCCGGGACCTTTAGCTTAGTACGCCACTTCTCTACCACTGAGATATCCAAGAATTGTCCCGTGCCCAAAGTCATTCTTCACTCATATTTTAAGGCAGAGTCTGTGATGGCCATGTGTAAATCATCAGTTACAAATATGTGGTCAGTGAAGATCACGAGCTATTAGATAACAGAGCCACCCAACATCGACCTGGTAGTTGACTTTTTGCTGCCAATTGTACAATTATAATTGTACGAGTGCACCTACCATGATGGATTAAATAGATAAGCTGTTATATTTGTTATGTATGGCTATATACGCATCTAAATATAACATCCATTAAATTGAAAAATAACATCTGTATAAGGAAATTGAACCAGGTATTTTTGGCTTAGTACGCCAATTCACGGTACGATTACTGGATATGTCGGTGGTTAAAGATTTGGCATATTAACTCCAAGGTCCTGGGTTTGATTCCCGTGTTTAAGTCTCTTTTTAAATGTAATGAATATACTTTTTATATATTATAATAATAATATTTATATCTCTTTTTTGATCCAGCCAAACTAGTACTTTCAATTACCTAATGTGGACATCCACTCACTAGGTTTGTGGACCCATGTTATATGGTATTATATATTTTTCAAGGCCAGCCTTATGAGACATGTGAGACATCTTACTAAATGTATCTACTACTAAAATATTAGTGTTTTGTATGTGAACATTATTTACAACGTGTCACATAAGTATTTTATTAGAAAAGTGAATTTATATATATGATATATTACCTTTGGCTTAAAAATGTGAGGATCTACTTAGTAAAATCATTGCCTATTGTAACAATAGTAAAATAAATTAATTCTTTCTAAAATATAAATATAAAATATAGACATTTGATAAATTGCATGAATTTATATTTCCTTTGGGGTTTGGAAGTTTATAATATATTATACTTGGTACTAAAGCTATAGCTAAAACCATACATATTTTACTATTAAAGATAGGCTGGAGATCTTAGCTACTTAAATTTTGGTTATAATAGTATTTTTGAGTTTATTATGTTTCTTAATAAGAAAAATTTGCATAAATGGACAGATCCACAAAGTCAGTTTGAACAAATGAGAAATACGCAAATACTAATAACTCTAAAATACATCTTTAGGCATAATATGATATTTTATAGGAGTCTTAATACCAAGAGGAATAGGCCTACATAACAGAATTTTTTTTGTCAAAACTAATAATGTTTTTTAAGTTTTTTATAAAATTATTTACAAAGACATTATATATTACCTTTTTTTTAGTCTAAGGTTTTCTTATTTCCTTAAAAAGAGAGGAAGAAAAAGTTTTATGTATTCCAAGAATAGAAAAAAAAAATCTATGTAATGAACGAATTGCCCAAAATGACTGTGTATAAAATAAACTGAACAGAAAAATAAAAGACATCTCTACAAGTCCCCTTACTCCCTCCCTCTTATTCCCACCCATCACAACCCTGGGTGAGAAGTGTTACAGGGTAGCTCAACTATGTAATGAGGAAAGTAGCGCTAGGGGTAAAAGATGATGAACATCTTAAGATTACTTTTATTTCCTTTCTAAGAAAAAGTAAAAAAAACTTGGGATAAAAAAAACTAACCACCATATCAGACATGCAACAAAGTAATCTTCCATTTTGTTCATTCCTTCTTGTTTCCCTTCTACTTTTAGTATTGGGGGAAAAAATGAATATATATACAAACAAAAAAATGAGGAGAATAAGAAAACATGGCTATTATGAATGGCACGTTTAACCCAAAAAAAAAATAATAAAAATTAAGAGCGTCTTTTTGTAATGTGTCTCGAGAGTGAATGTTATCCGACAGGCGTTGAAGAAGAGTTGGGTTAAGAGCAAGTAGGCTTAAAAAAATATGACAAGTCTAGGAAAATAAAGTAGTTTTTCAATTCTTTTCGCCCTCTCTTTGGTAAATATACTGTATGTTTTATTTTTAATACGATCCTACGCCTAATATTAGTCAATAGCGAGTCTGCCTGTCAATTTAAGGGTACTGTGCTCAATTTCCGGTGTGAATGAAAAAGTATCCTTGGTGAAATTCAGGCTTCCCAAATCACAGTGCTGAATTGATGTACGGTGCCTGGGTGTTGTGTCTGCTATATATTTAGGTAGGTTTCTAAGTCGTGCTCTGGTACAATTAGCCACTTACAAAATGGATGTCAAATATTTTAAATAAATATATATATATTCTTTTATATATGAATATATAATTTGAAATATGTCTATAAAAACCTTTATTTGCTGAAATAACTTATTAACTCAACCTTTGGGGAAAAGTTTTACACACCTGGTCTAAGTTGTCATACTCGAAAAAGACTGGACTGCTGAAAGACAGGTGGTAGATTAAGGATCGAATCACATTTGGGTAAAATGTAGGTGTTTTATTATTAATGGTTTTCCACTCCTCTTCCACGTAAATTCAATTATACTTCCCTAAAATTAAATATTTCTTATCCCTAACTAGATCCTTAGCATAATAGTATATATTTATACATCCCTAAATAGAGTAAAGACGGGATGCTAATAAAATATAATAGATAGATTGAAGAAATATAACGTAATTGTTCATGAAATTAACTGGTGTAAAATTATCTTATTGGTGCATAGAAATTGACTATTAGTGGGGAGATAAAGTAGTTTTTACACAACTCAATGATTCATCGACCCACTTGTGTGGTCGCGTGGTCCAAACCCGGTCGGGTACACTCAGGGTAGGTGATTTCCCTAAATATTTTTCCACTCTACTTTCAAGCAAATGTGGGTGTATGTCCTCTAAATTAAGCTTTCCTAATCCCTAACACTTTAGTGTAATTAGTACATCCTTAACCTTAATGGATCGTAAGACACAGCTTTAAGAAAAATAATTCTGTTTTTATTTGGAGAAGAGGTTGTAAAACTTGTGTCCTAATCAACTTGTATGCCAACCTATTTAAAGTTTACATTTAACTGTCCAAAATCAATAGAGGTTACAGTATTTTTATTACATTTTCCGCTAAATTTCCGTCTTTTTGTTTTCTTCTTTAAGAAAACCCAATTTTTTGTATTTTCCCGTCTATCTCTGTATTCCACATTTTTGAAAACATGTAATATATTTTTATTGCTGAATATTACTCATCTCCTAAACATGATAGCCGTAAATCAACACAACAATCAATCAACTAAATAAATTGGATTATCAGTATAAACAGCAAGTTCACATTAATACGATTCATTTATGATTAAGTAAAATGAAAATAATTTTCAATATTGTGTGATTTTATGTTTTATAGAAGATATTCATAATATATATTATTAAAACTCAAATGTTTCCTCTTGCCTGGTCTAGGTTGGTCTATGTGTGTCTTGAGCACCTTGCGTGACGGATTAAAGACTAGTTTCATGATGTTGGACAAAGGAGTAACAGCTAACTGTACTCATTGTATGGTGATGAGACGATTAGGATTTGAATCCTGCATCTCCCGCTATTCTTACAAGCAAATTCAGGTACATTTCCTTGCTCTAAATTATATTAATTAAAACTGAAAGTTTGGGCGAGTAGTAAAGCCGTTGTGCAAAACATAAAATACTGTCATATCCAATCTAATAACCCATCTGTATTCACAAATCCAATTTGTATAAGAAGAACAGTAGAATTGCTCAACATAGATCGAACGTTACTTACTTTTGACATTATCTCACTAATATTATAAATGCGAAAGTTTGTGTGTTTGGATGTTTGTTACTCAATCACGCTAAACTGCTGAACGGATTAGAATGAAACTTAGTACCTTGGTAGAATATGTTCTGGAATAACAGATAGGACTATTCCCAACCATTGATTTTACATTAATTTTACAATACTAATGTTTAAATATTTTGCAGGTTAGATGGTGATGCCAGTAATTTGATATTTTTTATGATAAAAGTTCAATAGTATTTGTTCTTCATAAGTTGGTAGAGTATGTCTAGGAACAACATTACATTAATTTTACAACACTAATGTTTAAACTTTTGGTATATAAGATGTAAGTGATTTTTTGTGATTTTTATTTCATTTTACGGGTAAATATGAATGTTATTATGATTAAAATATTAGTAACTATGTTATTTTAGCTAACAATTTTTTAACGTTAGTAAAGTTATTTTCAAAACTATAAATCTTACTCCCCCTCTAACCTTCAAAATATTTCTACAGAACGAAAATTTGAAAGAATTTTTGTTGTTTTCAAGTGTAAATACGAGGTCACATTGATGAAAAAGGTTCAATAGTATTTTTAGTGCGTTAGTTTTAGTTTTGAACTTTTCTTTACTAACTTTAAAAAGGTGAGGTAAAGTAAATTGGTTTTTTTAGTTGGTATTCAATGACTTCCTCAACTGAGAAGTTATTTTTGTGATCTATCCTCAAAAGTTGTTGAAAGATGCCAGGGAAACGTAAATCGAGTTTGTCACAACGTTCGAATAAAGCTAGAATGATTAAAGTGTCCAGGAGCCAGGAAACTTAAGCCCAAGCAGAGGCGGAAGCTCGAAGACGTGCTGTTTCTGCAAGAGTGGCACTGCGGCGGAAAATCTTCAATAGGAACACGTGGAGCGTTTTTAAGATGCTGCTTTAGAATACGATGCAACTCTCGACTTCAGCAGCCATAGGCTCATAAAAATTAAGAGGATGGACAAAGAATGTAGATTATGCGGAGCGTTGAAATGGGAGGAGGAAAATTCTGGGATGTGTTGTTCTGGTGGTAAAGTAAATATTTATCGAATACGGGAACAAGTGAAAATATTAAAAGAACTTTTCTTATGTAAGAATGAAGAGTCACAACATTTTAAAATATAATAGTTGCTTCCACATGACGTCGTTTGGTGCAGATAGTGTCGTTTCCATGCCAGGACATTCAAGGACAAGTGTACCACAAAATCGGATCACTGCTCCCTGCGCTAAATACAGAGCCACAATTTTTACAGATATATTTCATGGGAGATGAAGCAGCAGAAACTGAAAGGCGCTTTAGCATTGTTCCAGGAGTTGAAAGAAATGCGTTACTAAAAATACGGAGGATATTTAACGAACATAATATTTTAATTAAGGAATTTAAAACTACCATGGAGAATATGCCCGATGAGAGCTGCAAGTCGGTTATTCACCCTGACCGTGTTCCAAGCGGGCAGCACGAGCGGAGGCACAATGCGTCCACCACAAATAACGTAGCAGCCATCGTGGCGGGAAATGAACATACAACCAACAGGGACATCGTGCTACGCGCGTGGGATAACACGCTGTCCCGCTTTGCTGACACACACAAGTTTTACGATGCCCTATCAGTACCCAATCATTTTTTGGAAGGGCCAGGAAGGATATCACTTTGAAATATCTCAAATTAATCCTCAAACTGGCCAGCCTGTGCCAAACAAAAAGTCTCCTCTATGGATTCTTATGCATTTCATATCATGATGCGTCGAGACGAATTTAGTTTAATTCTTCGCTGCAGGGAACTGTTACTTCTATTCCTGGTCGACATGTATGTGAAGATTTAAAGTGAACGATTTAGGTTTATAAAATTGAATCAAAGTAAGTTACGGGCGGAAAACTACGTGCATATTCAAGATGCTGTGAGGAATGACGCGCATGTCAATCCGAATAATTTGGGACAGATGGTGATTCTTCCATCAACATTTGTTAATAGCCCCAGATATCTTCACATGTACACGCAGGACGCATTTGCGTGTGTCCGCCACTACGGCCGTCCAGACTTATTCAGCCCGTTGACGTGCAAATAACTAATAAGCTTATTCCTGGCCAGACAGCTACAGACCGCCACGACCTCATTACCAGAGTGTTTAAAATAAAAGTAAAAAAAAAATTATACATCTTATCATGAAAGCAAGAATATTTGGCGAATCCCAATGCTTCATGTACTGGATAGAGCGGCAGAATTGCGGCTCACCCCACGTCCATACTTTACTGTGGTTAAAAAAAAATTACTGCCTAACCAA
>CABFOV010004593.1:32125-50826 GCA_902141375.1 Timema poppense | reverse complement strand
CGAACAGCAAGTTTTTATTCGGAGAATGAGGTGGAAGAAAACTTCAAAGAAAGTAAAGACAGCAAATACCCCCCAAAAAAACTGTTTTAATATTTATTCTTATTTTTTTTGTTATTTACATGGTTATTAATTTTAAAAATAATGTATAAAATGTGATAAATTTATTTTATATTTTAAGCGATGAAAGTATATATTATTTTATTAAATCTTTTGTTAAAAAAAATATGGTATGCAAGTTTAGCTAAAAAAAAAAGTGAGATTATAACCCATGTAGTGCCACGCCAAAACCAAAGGTAAAAAGCTAGATAAAATCAGTCTCCAAACATATTTTTTTAAATATAACGTTTTCGTATATCAGGGTTTATGAATAAATGTTATCTCATATAAAATGCCCTAACTGTATGTTGCCAAAGTCAGAGATATTTTATCTTGGCGTTCCAATAATGGTTTGTACATCCACGACTGTGGAGTACTGAGAGAGATATATTATAGATAAGTACTATATGCCTTGAGCTTGAATTGGCATAGCCGTGTCCCGTGAGGGAATATAACTTCCTTTTCAAGCACATTTTTTTAAAACGTACCCAAAAAGTGAAAATTAAAACATCTATTGTAGTTTATCAACTATAACATGGCTGTTTTCAAGTTGGTAGTATATACATAGTAATAAAACAAATGGTCTTAATCTACGTATAAACTATACGGAAAAATTAAAAGATGGAGAGATGTAAGAATACATTCTTGCAATCTTTTCCAATAAACAAGAAACATAACAAAAGAGATTGTAAAAAAAAGTGAAACAAGTAGAAGTAGTCAAGTTAACGGTTGTGTACTATATTCTAAAGATAATTTTAGTGTTGTAACAAATTTTCAAGGAAAAATATTAACGAAAATTAACACTATACGGGCCAAATAAATTTTATTTAAATGATGAAATATAATTTCTAATAATGTAAACACAAATTTGATAAATTTAATTTATTTAGAGTTTAGAAGAAATTGCATAAAGTCTTACATGTTACAATCCTTAGGTACCTAAAACTACAACCCGTTTACCCTGAAAGATAGAAGTCTTACCTTGACTGATTACACCACGACTCTTATAAGCCAGGGATGGCGAAACTTTTCCTAACAGTGTGCTACCTCTCATTTAGATATTTTTATGAGTATTTAAAAATCATAACTTGTTGACTAGGCCTATTATGAAATGTAATACATAGCTTAAATCCAATTGTAAAATATTTTATTAGCACCTAAATATTAAAGAAGGAAAATTTATAAAATGGTCAAAGTGTGCGTTTTAAACAACATTAATTTCATAAACTTAAATAAAAACATTAAAAGTAAGACCATCAAGGCTGTATACATATTATTGACTTACAAAATTATATGACGTTAACCAATGTTGTATTTTATGTTTATTTTCTTCCAAGTCGGCACAAATCATGGCATATATTTGCCATCCATGTCATAAGCTATAGGCTTACCAGAGTGGTATAATACAAGGTGGGGGTATACGAACTATATTTAGATACTTCTAGATTCTGCTAGTAGTATACAGGGAGGGGGGATTATGTGAATTATTGTGGTATTGTTTGCATTTATTTTAATGGTAATATCCTATAATGAGGCTATATTCACAGAATCTTATTTGAGTAGGCCTATGTGTTTGTTCGAGATTTTGGTACCCAATATAGTTTTTAGGATTTTTTTATGTATAATAATTACTGTAAAACTTTATTTCATTCCCCTCCAATTCAATGTGCCATAAGACATTTGTACTGTTGTTGTAAATATTATTACAATCATTTTGGTATCCAGTCACACACGTCCCTAAGGTGGTAGAAAACATAATTATGTCAATCCTTTTAGTTTGTTTTCAATTTGTTTGTTGTGTTTGTAATATGTAATGTGTTTTTCGAAGATTTAAGTACGACTGTCCGTTACGTCTAGTATTTCGTTAAGAGTCACAGCATGTTTGTGTTCAAATGTGTAAACAATTATAGTTGTGATGTGTGATGTTAATCCTCATATGATGAATTTTAAGGGAACATAGGCCTACATGAATTGGTCCTAATATTGAACCTTCGATACGTCTATATTTGTAATTTTTGTTTCAATACTAGGAATAATAATAATAATTAATAGGTTCCCGAGTTATTTCAAATCGTTTCCTTAATTCTATAACAATAATAGTTTAGAAGTGCATTCCCATTAATGTGTAAAATGACTAGTAAAACCAAAACGTCACTCTTATATATGGCATTTCTTACCTCTTAAGCTACGTGAACTTAGGTACGAGTCTGATACGGTATAACAAGCCACTGTGATACTTGGGAAAATATTGAAAATACATTATCTCAAATAAATAGTAACTAGCATCGTGTATAAATTTAGATTATTTGCGATAATATAATAAAAACACGAAAAATTTGAAAATAAAACAAACTTAACTGTACAAGTTGTATTAAAGTATCAAACAAATATTCTACCGGGACAATATTAGCCATCAAAAATACCAGTGCACAAGAAGAGTTTACACTAATGCAAAAGTAATCCCTTCATCAGACCTAGACCTTCATGACAAACAAACTTCAACTGCACGACTACATTTTTACAATAGAAGTAAGACTTTTTATATGACAACACACAAATCTCTAAGAAAACATTAGACTACGTTAAAGGTGAATAGCGTTGAGGCAGCCTCACGGACATGTGAATGATAATGCACAAACTGGTTTCTGGGAACGGTATTACCCCAAATAAAGAGAAACCGTTGAGATGGTAAATTAATCTTAAAAGACAGAGAAAAAGCAAAAAATCAACTTAAGAAGATTGCAAACCTTTTGCACGCAATTCGCATTACTTGAATAACACCTGACGTCAGGAGTGTTAGAACGATGCATAGCCCCGACAAAGGATGGCCAAGACAAGTTCAAAATCTGAATAAAAATTGTTATAAGAAATAATATCACACACAACATATTAAATAAGTTAAATTACATCAAATTATTGATTCAACAATTATACAATAATATTAAGGTATTTAATAACATTATTATTATAAGCAACTATCAAAATTAATTTAATAAACTTAAAGAGACTAAAAATAACATAAAAAAATTTAACATCGCAATACATTAAAGGATTGAAAATGACAACTACCACGAATACGAATTATATAAACCAGAATGAAGGGACCTAAGGCACCTTCACAAACTCCTTATGTTAAAAAAAACTATAACAAAATAAAAATCATAATACAATTTGTTTTAAATGTAGTTTATAATATATAAAATATAGACGTGTGTGTGTTTATCGCGTCAGTGCGGGCTAACCACAATTTTCATAATTTTTATTTTATTTATTTGAGGTATTTAACGTCGTACACTTTCTGAACCAAATGATTATATCAGCACATGCGAATTTCTATAAGCTAGAGCGAAATAGCCTACCAACTTTGCCGGTAGAGGTATTTTCACATACATTCCAGGTTTATTTTACATGGCACGATTGACATAGGACCGACGGCTTTAATTCCCCTCCGTAGGAAGTTGTGCTACTGATTGTTATCGATCAAGAAAAATCCATTGACCCCAGTTGGGAATTTTCCCATTCCTACTATATGAATGAGTAAGTTATAATTTATTGGAAATGTATCCGTATGTGTGTACATGAATTATGGGAAACTATTCAGGAAAAATAGATCTTTAGACATCCGACAGTGATACGAGCCCCGATTTCCCCGTCAATGGCAAGTCAAGATTTTGCAAAAAGTTATACCTTAGCCAGTCTGGATATCCAGTAACGGGTATATCGGGGTTCAAATTCCAGTTGGGAGAAATGAGGCTGAATTTTATTAAATGGTTTTCCAACATCTCTCCATGTAAATATGGGTAATTTCCTCTAAACCCCTAGCTTTCCTATACCTATTTCATTATCGCAATGATTACCCATACAACTCGAACGGTTACTAACAGGCAGTGAAAAAAAAATGAAATAAACTAAAACATTTTTCCTACGGGTGTTCAAGTGAGCTTTGAATTATTTTTAACATTTTTTTATGTTGTTGGAAAACCATTTAGTACTCTCTTGACTAACATATGTGTGTTCTAAAATAAATATTTCTGTGTATATTTATTTTGTTACAAAAACAACTTTAATAAAGCTATTGAAATGTATTGAGGATTTAACACTAAAACAATGAGACTTTAATTAACTGAATGTAATCGTATTTTCTATATAGCAATTTAAATTTTAGTAAAGGTACTCAACAATGTTTATTTCACAGCAAAGGTTTGTTATTCAAAAAACAGGAATTATTTTTCAACAAAAAAAGTAAATGTTAAAAAGAATTCTAAACTCCCTCGAATAACCCTAACGGCGCTCGCCGTATTCCCCGAGTTAAAGCCCAACCGTCAAAGGTTCTTAGTGAACTAATTTTTACATAAAACAGGTTTTTATTTTTATTTTAAAATTCTAAAAGACTATTTATCAATTACGTATAAAACATTCCAATATTTATTTGAACTTAAGATAAAATTACAGTGTTTCAAGGATATAGAAGATGAGGAAAAATTAATACTTAGAAAATGAACAAGCAATCACCTGTTGGGAAGGTATAAACACATTTTAATAATCACTCCAAGTTCATACGGGTTGCAATTAGAAAGCCTGTCTCTTAGATGACGTTGCAAATACATGTGACGCAATTTCCGGTGATTTAGTAACATTGAGTAACAAATATTAAATTATACTTGTAGCAAAATATAATTATCTAGGTTTTTGTTTTTTTGTTAGAAACTGTCGTAGTATACGTGTTCTGCAGAGGCGACTTGTGAATTAAGAGAAGCAAGACACAAAATGGGCGTTGCTGTACATTCTAGCCCTTATCACTCATTTGTACTCATTTGCAAAAGTGGTAAAACTTTTACTCGGGTTCTGAGCACAAGTTAGCCATGTTTGGCCTGTCAAATGAATTACTGAGTGAAATGAGACAGTTGCATTTCACTTCTCTCTATCTTTCCAACTACCTAACTCTCTTCTCTCTATCTTTCCAACTACATATCTCTCTTCTCTCAATCTTTCCAAATACCTATCTCTCTTCTCTCTATCTTTCCAACGACCTATATCTCTTCTCTCTATCTTTCCAACTACCTATCTCTTTTCTTTCTATCTTTCCAACTACCTATCTCTTTTCTCTCTATCTTTCCAACTACCTATCTCTTTTCTCTCCATCTTTCCAACTACCTATCTCGCTTCTCTCTATCTTTCCAACTACCTATCTCTCTTCTTTCTATTTTTCCAACTATTTATCTCGCTTTCCATTTACTTCTCACCATTCTTAATACATGGTATAAATATATATATATATTTAAAATCTGTGTATATTTTTAGTTATCACACAATATTCAGTGCACAAACAGTGAAATACAATGTGTCAAGGTCGCGAGTTCGTTCACCGATTTAACATGACACAAAGAACGGGGAGTTCTCACCCAAAGTGTCAACAACAAAATACCGAAGAGCAGTAGCCAGAGCACCACTAATGGTTCCCCCATCATGCACCACTCGGACAAAATGAGGCGTCAGCTGCTGCTCGTGTAACAGTGCTCTCTGGTTGATGGGAAGCAAACAATCGCTACCGGTTGCCGGGAGAGGGCAGCACAAGACGTGCGAGCTGGTTTAAAACATAGATTTGATGTCATTAGAGGAGATTTAGGAAAAAATGCCTCATCATATATTTTATAAGAGCAACTATTACAGATGAGGTTTTGTGACGTCACTGTGGGAACAGTAAGCCAGTCTCAAGAGAGCAATGATAAGTTCTGGACCGTGACATTCGATTCCCGACAAGTGTTTTTATCGCATTTAAGCATCCTCCTAGAGCTACATACTAGGTTTAGACAAAAACACGCACACTCAGTCAAAACAACGTACGAACCTACATTTTTACTATAGCAAAATTAGCAAAAATTAATTATTGTTTTAACAACCTTGAAAACAGGAAATATCTTCCTTTTCAACGAAGTTTCACGTAAAATGTCTAAGGTCTATTATTAAATTAACTGTTTAGAAACATAGATATACTTTTTCATGAACGAATAAAGTAGTTTTAAAATAGGGTCGCCACTTCAAGTTTTAAGATGACTGGATTGTTTGAGAAGTTTATGAGGCTTCAAAATTTCCATTCTAATAAAAAATACTGCAATGTGAGGATATTGTCCTGGACTATTTTAAATTCGGGTTTATAACGCAGTCATGTGAAAAGTATAGGCTATTATCTAAAATCTTATAGCCAACAACACTGAACAACGAAAATATAAGAAATACAAATTATTAATTTAAGGGAGCTGTATTAATGACTTTGGACATTTGACATGATTAATGACTATACTTCACGCTATTATGGTATCGCTTATAATCTAAATTATTATTTTGCATAGTAGAGCCCTTCACCTTTTACTTTTATTAACATTAAGTTTGCTAAACTAGCTGTCAGGAAGGTAAAACTAAGAATAAACAAAACAATAATTTTACCAGTTGTTCTCTATGGGTGTGAAAAGTGGTCTCGAACCTTACACGATGAAACCAAATCTATGGTGTTCGAAAACAAGGGGCTTTGGAAGATATTTGGTCCAAAAAGAAATGAGGCTACAGGGGAGTGGAGGGGGTTACATAATAATAAGCCACATACCCTGTACTCATCACTAAACATTTTTAGGATAATCAATTCTCGTATATTACGGTGGATAGGACACGTAGCGTGAATGGAAGACTATAATAATATAATAATAATATTGACTGGCAAACCCAATGTAAAGAAACCATTAGTAAGATCTATACACAGTTGGGAGGTTGACATTAGAATGGACCTGAAAGATACAGGGTGTGATGATGTGTACTGGATGGAACTAGCTCTAGATAGAGATAGATGACGTACTTTTGTAAGTGCGGTGATGAAATTTCGAGATCCTAGTGCCATGGAGTTAACACAAGCATGAGATATATATCGTTATTATTTTAAAAAACATGTAAATGTATAAAATTCTAATTCTTTCAATGCCCTAATGGCTTTACATAAAATTGCAAGTCTCTATAAACTACACATAATAACCCAGAATTATATTTGATTATCCTAATGTTTACGATATCAGCAATCATATATATTTTCTTCCACACAATTTTCTTATAAATAAGATAGTTAAAAAAACCTTTTCAAAACATATCATCGTAAATAATGAGCTCAATTATATTCCACACACACACACACACACACATACACACACACACCGAATCTCCACCTATCAAAATGTCACATGTGGTTGACCACCGCATGTTGGGCGTGTGTCTCCACCAACCCTCGGTCAGGCAATATATCATAAAGGAGGCACAGGATTGTCAAAGGGGGTGAGCTCTTCAGTGTCGATGTGAACCCTCCCAATTTGTCGCTACTATACCACTTCCTGCCTTTGTTGAGCTACTCCGGGAATGGTTTTAAGGTTTTATTGGCTTTGCAGACAAGAAGGTCGTAACTTTAGACTAAATCTCAATGTTTTAGGGTTACATTATGATTCGAAGGTAGGAATGTTAGTGCTTGAAGAATTTATGAATCGGAACGAAGGCTGAGAGAGGAGTGTTTGTGATAATTAAGATAACTAGTGGTGTATTCATTCCAATCTCTATGGATTGTGACTCAAATCTTTGATCGA
Organism: Timema poppense; assembly: GCA_902141375.1. Lineage (NCBI taxonomy): Eukaryota > Metazoa > Arthropoda > Insecta > Phasmatodea > Timematidae > Timema > Timema poppense. The sequence continues at coordinate 43,114 of CABFOV010004593.1, read as the reverse complement.
GAAGTAAGGAGGCAACGATCATTCCGAACTTCACTAATATCAACAAGTTTCAAGCGTTAATAATAGCTACTGATATATATATGTATATATATATGAACGTTTAGCTTTAGAGTTATTAAATGTTTTCCTCAAAGATGAATTGGTTGCGGGGGATCAATTGAATGGCCTGTTAAACACCAGATTTGAAGCCGTAGGATTTTTTTGTATCCCTGTTAACATTTAAAAGTCCCATTGCTTACGCAACTCCTGTGTATAATGTTTACGTTTTAAGAGAAAGTATCGTAAATAAGTGTGAGCTAATACACAGAACCTCAGGTTAACTCAACAGAGTACGACAAAGGGTGGAACGCTGGATCAGAGATACATCGAAGCAACATAATGGTCTTCCTGTGTGTTTATTTTCCTTAAACTTGTATGGTTGCATTATTTCTTATTTTGGATTGATTATTAATTGAACAATACAGTTTCTCCTACCTTAGGAACTAGACTGAACTAGACCCATGATGATATGACATTTTCTTAATGTTTGGTCAATGGGAATACCTATATATATATAGATACACACACATATATGTGGACAACGAACCTTTGGTATCCCATATTCAACATTTAAGTCCGGGGTTCAATCCTCGGTCCCAGCATAGATTTATCTGATTATCAAACCCTTCCTTCACCTCTGACAAGACCACTTGTGAATGTGGGGAATGCCAGGCCTCCACCGTGGTTCGGATTCCACGTTAAGCTGTAGGTCCTCCATTTCATCTCACAANCACCTCTGACAAGACCACTTGTGAATGTGGGGAATGCCAGGCCTCCACCGTGGTTCGGATTCCACGTTAAGCTGTAGGTCCTCCATTTCATCTCACAATCACCCTACCATTACACATTAGCGTAAGTGCGTATAACCCGAACGGGTAGTAAGACGCGGTGCTAATAATAATAAAAATAATAATAATAAACTTTTAAGTCTCCAGGCAAGATACAAAATAAGACAATCTAAAAGTAATAGGAGTCCAAATAAGGATGATACGTAGAACGTGACATCTGCAACCAAACGGAAACATGATCAAATATTTGTAGTTGAGGTTAGTGAAGTTAAGTGGCCTTCCCAGCACTTCCGGCCACTGTGGGCGGAGAACAGAACGAGACCTGGTTAACATCGCCCTCCCCGTCACTTCGGACAGTCAAAACACACTGGAAGAGTTACTGGGGTGGGAGTGAAATATACCTAGATTAAAAACAAGTGTTGGGGGCGGAGAGGGGCGACCAAACAGTCGGCAGTAGGTCCTACAAAGTGGATGTTTTATTTGTAATTTGTACTTTTAGCACCATGGTTAATAGTGGCTTAGTACCAAAGGTAAGAAAGAAACTAGGGGGTTAAAAGGTAGTGTGAAGGACGATAACCCCATATTAGCGTGGGGAGAGGATAAGAAAACCACAGATAAAAATCAAATTTGTAAAGAAAGTACCTCGGTCCAACTGACAAACTCGCCATCACCACCAATCCAGTCTATTGCTAGGCTGACACCTAATACCAGGTGACCAATGGTACTATTACCTGGTAGGGGAAACCATGGAAGGTATTTTTAAGGAGGTATCAAGCAATCTATAAGGAGGCCAATGTTTTATTGCCCATTTAGAAGAGTATTGTTATGCTATTTCAATAACCAAAAGTATCTAGGTAAAATCGTATAATTAAGATGATTGTAAATTATATTTTTAAACAATAATTATAATGGTTCAAGACCTAACTAAAATTCACCACGCATGCGTACTCTAAACAAGAAAGTGAAGGCTCAATACTAACAGGATGTATTGTAGATGTCTCCCGCCCACATACACACGCGCATCGTGTTTATAATATTTTATTCAGGTAAATGCTTGCATAGTTCTTTTCGATCAATATGTTCATCCTTTTTCTATTATTATAAGACAAAAAATTGTAATAAGAATATGTGGAAAAAATCAAACTCACGTCAGTGGGCACGCGGATTAAATATCGATCTGATTTAGTTTTCTAGCGACGAGGAGGTCAAGGTTCAAATTATGGTCGAATGCACTAAGGGTGGCTTATCCTCAATTATTTCACACTCATTCTCCAAGAAAATTTAAGGATATTTTCTTTAAAATGTATCTTCGAAATCCTTTGAGTTAATAAAGTGCAGCGTAGGTAGTACGAAGCTGCAGGGAAAAAATTAACACTTTCCTGGAAGCCTCCACGAACAATTGGCTTACTAGCCTATTGGTTAGGATCACTAAGTATGGTCGGCACATCTTGGATTCACTACTCTCCCATTGCCCCAGCACTGTCCCTGCGAGTGACCTCTGACCCCTGTTCAATAGAAGCGCTGCTGGCCGCAGTCATTGTTCCCCCGCACAGCCAACAACTCGGCGGGTAGCCTGTACCTAAACAATGTAGGACCCCCACTCGCATCTCCGTGGCCACAGCCGTCAGGGCAACCAGCAAACTAGGATTATTTCTATACATTTCATATTCATTCATGGCATTTATAGTACGGACTGTTAAGTTGTATGGGCTATGGTTATAGTGGAAACCTCATCACAGGTACATTAGCTCCGACAACTTATTAAATTATCCAACAGGTATATTGACACGATACATATCCAGGTGAGGTACAGCAACGTCTCACGGCTCTCGACCCCTAGCACCTTAGTTTCTTACCTACAGTATATCTACAGGATTGTTTCTGGGGTGTTGAGCTACACTGAAAGTAAAGTTATGGTTTTGAGAATCTTATCTAATGGTAAAAATGAAATGGAAAACACGTTCATCTTAATACTGCTCATGTGACTCATTTAAAATAGTAAAGCGTTAGTTAGATAGAAAGCGAAGAGCGTAAAGTATCTTGGTTAAATGATTGAGGCAAAAGGGGGGAAGCAGAGAAGATATTGTGAGACGAGGGCAGCAGGGAGAGGTATTCTACAGATAGTCAAGAGAAGTACCCCTTAAGTGTAAGGAAGTGTTGTACCCATAGTTAGGTATGCAGCAGAAACATGGACTTTGGATAAAACAGAAACAAGGAAAGTGGAGACTATGGGAATGAAGTTTTTGAGAAGCATGCTAGCTTTCACCAGAAGAGATAGGGTTAGGAATGAAGATGTACGGTCAAGAGTTGGGCTACATGAGATAGTAGAGGATGAGCTGATATGGACACTTAATGTGGATGGAAGGTGAGAGTATTTCAAGAAGATTAATGGATATGAAGTATATGGGGAAGAGACCGCAAGGAAGACCTAGGAAGATATGGGAGAAACAGATAGCAGCAAGTGTGCAAGTGGAGAAATAGGACGAGAGTGCAGGAGGAAGAATGGTGGAAGGTGTGACGTAATTTGCCACCCTACCGTGTATTTCCCTATGTTTCCTACTTGTTCTGAACAATTTCCAATTTATTTTCGCACTTCGAAGTTAGGCCACACGCTGGTTGCCGGCCTGACTAATAATACTATTTACATCTATTAAATTAAATTAAAGGACGGAAGGAACAACGTAAAACATTGTTTTAAATAATCTAAATAAGGAATTTTGATTTAAAGAAGAACACTTACCTTTTGTTAAACACATTAGTTATCCTTTTAAGAAATTGGTTTAACTCTTGTTATATTTATTTTCAACGTCGACCATGATTGTTTTTAACGCATGCGCAGTTCTATCGACCAAGTGAGTAGCGGATCTGATCGTAAAAGAAGAAACAAAGCTCGATCTAAATAACTCAAAACGAGTGCACTTTTCAATTTTGACAGATAGAAATAAACATTTAATTCTTTTGTGAAAACATTGTTCACCTTCATTGGGTTATAGTTCAATATTTATATAAAACCTGCATTGCATTTGATTTTTATCTCTAGTCCATAGCCAGCATTTTATCTTTTGTTTTTAATATATTATAGTTTTCTCTTTGGACTTGGAAGTAAAGAAAAGAACATTTTTTAAATTTGATTTTGGAAGACTTTCTGAAGGACACGGAGTCTTCTTCTTCGGGGTTGGTTTAACATGGAGCCAAATTTGTTGAGCTCATAATTAAAATTATTTTAAGGTGAATTAAAGGTTGTGAATTAAAGTACTAGTGGTAAAATGGAAAGCTAAGTGTGTGTACAAGAACTAGATTGTTTATTTTCGTTTCAAATTGCGTAAGAATTCGAATTATTAAAGTGTAACAAATCTCTGAAGTTGGTGTCAATATGGACTAATTCAGGGGTGAGGCCAAGCCAACTCTTCAACTATAAATTATTATTATCTTTTTTTCCTATAAAAATCAGAATTCATTTACTTTCAGAAAGACAGACTAATGCAGATAATTAATTAACATTTCATTCTTATGTTTAATTATATATTTTTTTAATTATATATAAATATTTTTTTGTTTCAACAATACTGTTCTATACTTTGTTAAATTAGAATTAGAACTACCCGGAATTCCATAGGTAGGCTTGGGATGTGGTAAAAGGGGAAACAATAATAAATCCACAAAAGTGCCAACAATTGTTATTTTATACTTTTTTTTTATTGTAGTCTAAATTACATTTTGTTCCAACAATCAATTTTATATAAATTGTTCATGTTTTAGTTTTAAGTTTACCCAGTGGTCTTGAGTATTGAGAGTCGTCGTGCCACTGACTGAATTAGCCGAGGTAATATTTTTTTTCTTTTAATTATTATTTTTCTCCTAGATACTAGGGGTGGCGCCCAACAAAAACACAATCTTTATACATCTTGATGTTAACTATTGTTGTTACGGCATAAGATGTCAGAAGACACTTGATACTAGACAAAGTAAATTATATATAAAAATATATAGATAATACATACTTCTCTCACACTGTAATTTTTTTTTTTCATTACAAAGGACAGAGGCATTTTACTAAAACGGACCTGGCCACAATCTGGAAACAGTCCAGGATGATGATGATGATGATGATGATGATGATGATGATAATGATGATGATAAAGACCTACTTAGAGACCAATCTATTATGTTCGGGTGATAAAAAAAATTAGGTAGCTTATACACTATACCTCGTTAATATATTCTATTTTAACACGTCCTACTACCCGTTCAAGTTGTACGGCTATGCACTAATTATTCTAATGGGGTTATGATGAGAAGTTTGAATTTAGAGGAAGTATACCCACATTTGTACGAAAGGGGAGAGGGGGAAACCTCAGTGCACCTGAGCGGGATCGAACCTCGATCTCCTCGTCATAGGCAGTCAAGTCTAGTGCGAGAGTGACGCCTTAGACCATGTGGCCACCAAAGCGGGTACCTCTATAATATAGAACACACAGAGATCAATGGACACAATTCTTGTCTGTCAGTAATTTCCCATGGAACATGATATTTGGCTCCACCAAGAATCACCCATGGATCATGGAACTAATTATAAGATATGGAATATCAGTTGGGATGTGACTGGGTTCGAGCTTCTCAAATATGTTGAAGGTACTTTTAACTAAGAATGGTATTTAAGAACATAAACAATTATACCTATGGCGTCATGAAAGATCAAGATAGGAATTCATGTGTTAGTGAATTTAAGTTTTATCCAGCGAGTTTTTAAGATATAACGTTGAAACAAAAAAAAATTCTTAAATAATTCTAAAAATAGTCCTATACGGTTACAACATTATTATTTTTATCTTGAAGTTTTTAAACATTTAAAAAAAATCTACAACTTGAGCTGTTTGGCTTGGCTACGTTCAAATGGCCTGTGGGAATCTTCCTGCCAGGTTATAGATTAAAAAACGACCGTGATAGCATATGTCTAGAATAGGAAACAATAAAAAGTTATTTTAAAAAGCGTGTCAATGTTTTCAAGGTATAAATAGTATAGTGACTCTGTAAACTCGTCAGAAGAAGAGGGGAAGTGTTATAAGTAGACAAACAAAGGGCCTCGCAGGATGAACTGCTCATTTTCTTACCTCTATTTCTATTCCATACAACTATAGTTAAGATGCAACCCGCTTAGCAAAGTAGTTTCGAAATCTCCAAGTTGGCAACGTCGTTAAACAGATATGCATGTTATGGAATACATTTTATCCTAGAAGTTTTGACACCTCACATCTGACAACACTGTGCTATACTCATCCTCTAAACTGTTCACGTACCACGAATAACCTTCGAGTCCAAATGTCAAGAGATCAAGGGGGAAGGCGTCACCCCTTGCGCCCCTCCAAATTATGCATTATCTTCCCGAGCGCAGGGTACGTATTAAAATCACGGCAACGTATAATTTGGTGTCAATACCTCATTAAACAGCGCCACGAATAAATCTGATAATAGCAGTTGACAAGATCTTGTTTGTTAAACACTGGGTTTACCTGGAATACTTAAGGGATGGTACGGCTTGTTTATGACTTGACTGTTTTATGGTTCAATCTTGTTTATTTTCATTTTTATTATTGATGGAAAAGCAATAAAATTCGCGAAGGTTATATTTTAAATAAATATTTTGCAGAGAAATGGTTGAATCACGTTGACGTGGTTTATCGATTAATAAGGTGGATCACTGAAGTAATAGCTCCTACATCGATCCCAGTGATAGTTAATATGTTTATTAAATGTATATGGCATTGTTATAGGATATTATCTTGATTTGAATTCTATATGTTGAGTACAAACACTATAAAGTTAGTTTCTAAGGCACTGTCCAAATGTGTAGGCATGCTTCAAAGTAGGCGTATGAGCGAATTTGCTTTTTTTTTTTCTTAGCACAAGGTTTAACTAGCCATTCGGGTTATACGCCTATATACTTACTAATTACGCTAATGGGCTAGAGATGAGGAAGGTTGAATTTGGGAAAGTGTACCCACATTTGCATTGAGAGTGAGGGTGGGAACTCATTTAGTAAAAACTACCCTCGGTACACCCAACCGGGTTCAAACCACATCTCTCCATGATCGGCCGTCGGGTATGTAGCTTCTTGGAATGCACTTACCGCTAAAATGAGAGTAGACATAAATTATGTGAATTTTATTAATATTTTTATGATTAGCTATTCTGGCTATAAGTTGAAACCAGTATGGATTATTTGTCGGTAACGTGTAGATCAGGGTTCAAATCTCACCCAGGTGTATTAAGTGTTTTCCACTCTTCCTCCACACAAATGAGGGTAGACTTCCTCTAATTTAATCTTCCTCATCCCTAACACATAGTACTTAGTGAATTATGCGCACAATCAAAACGGGTAGTAAGACGTCATTTAGTCTCCAGTATGGATTAATGGATGAAATTAGACACAGACTACAGAAAAATTCCAAGAATTTAAAAAAAGGAAAAAAATTATCGAAAATTTAATATTTAAATTTTTAATCATTAGTCGATTTGATATGACTCACAAATCCGATGGGAGAAACCATTGGGAAGAGCTAGAAGCAGATGTGAGGATAACATTCGAATGAACCTGAAAAAGAAAGGGTGTGATGAGACGGACTGAAGAGAACTAGCTCAAGATAAGGATAGGGTGTAAAAAGGTGGACTAGATATAGCTAGCTATAGATAGGGGTATGTGGTGTACTTTTGAAATTGTGGTAATACATTCTCGAGTTCATAATGCCATAAAGTGAGTGAGTGAGTGAACGGCTTCATTGATCTCAATTCCACTGCTTTTTTAAATAAAAATACAATGTGACGTCTGGTTCAAGCTGCGACTGGATCTGTCGTGTTCATGTTATGTGGCGGCTAGTCTAGGTCCACGCTGTCACTAGGAGGGGCGGTAGGGGCATCATAGATCACGGCTACAGCTAATCACCTGTCAAGGCGAGCATTGGGCGCCCAGCAGGGGCACACACGGTCTCACGGGTCAACAGCCCTAACCTTTCCCCTTCACCCCCCAACTATCCTCAATACATGTTCACCACACTCAACCAAAGACGTATTTCTGAAAGGATAGCTGTTAATATTTCCATAAAACTTTGGTGCTCATTTCCTTAGAACGTTATTAAATTGTTTGACTATAGATGTTATTAAACTGTTACGGTGCCTACATACGGAACGGACTTAAGCCATTTCTAGAAAACTACATTTAATCGATCGATTCGGAGAGTCAAATTAAATTAAGGTGGGAGTGTATGGGACTCGAGAAAAAGGTAATTATTTTTGCAGTTTTTATAGCAAAATATATTTCTGACCGAAATAAATCAAACATTTCTTCAGTAGAAACATTCAGAGTTTAATTTTCTTCATATGGTGATATCTAAAGTTGTTGACTATATGCCATGAGCATAGTAGAATTAGACGGAAAACTTTTTTAGTGAATAGAAAAGTTCTCATTAAATTCCAAGACGACCTTAAAAGGTATTCAAGAACTGTTGATATCACCGTGTGAAGAAAATTAATTTTTATGTTTGTACTGAAGTATAATATTTTATTTATTATGGAAAAAAAAGTGTTTATATAAAAACTGCAAAAACAATTACCTTTTTTCGCCTTTTCTAAACTTCCGCCTTAAACTACTTTCCACAGAAATTAAAGAAAATTAGTTTTCATTCACATCAGATGGGTATGCAGGTATGGTCTGGTCTGCCTTTTACCGGGAGATCAGGGTTCAAATCCTGGCTGGGTATACTAAATATGTTTTTTCTCCCTTAAATTATGGTTCTTTTTCATCTTAAGTGAATAATGAATGTTTCTTCTAAAAGTTCTAACTTTCTCATCCTTTTCGGATTAGTGTAAATATGTCAATAACCTGGATGGGTAGTAAGAGGCGGTGCAATAAAATGAAGGTTTTTTTAACTTGTATTTTTAAGGTGTTTTTTCAAACTATCTATTTTAGGTCATATGAGAAGTTACAATAACAATTTTAATCAAAATACAGATCAAACAAAATAATGAGAGATTATTTATAGCAAAAGCGTTTTGAAAAAAAATATATATAAAATGACGCGGTGCTCAATTTTCCAGTCGTTAGAAAGTGAAGCAGGTATTATTGCGCGCCTAGAGCCTCAACTAAATATCAGTTGCCAGCACTCAGAGCAGTTTCAATTTACCGGATCACAACAAGCTGGCAGTTTATTTGACATTACAGCTTGCATTGTAATGAGCCGAGCACTGGCCATTATTTATTGTTGCCACGATACGGATCTGCAATTTGTTACACATTCCAGGCGGGATAGCCTCACGAGATGACGGTATAACGAGAACCACGGTTCCAGTATCCCATGACGATCTGAATTAGTTTGTTAAATAAAATATAATTTTAGTGCAAAAAGTCTTCTGACAAAAGTGATATAAGTGACAACACATGTTTATAGTAGGATGAATAAAGTTTATTCACTATATTTTTAAAAGTATTCTTGTTTAGGAAAATGCGATATGATAAGATTAAGTATAGTTATATTTATTAACAAACATATTCCTCAAGAGCAATGGCTGCACGGTCTAAAACGTTAAATTTTAAATGCAATTGGTCGTAGTTGACCAACAGAGGTAATTTTCCATGTATTAATTTCACTTTTGTTTTTCACCATTCCACCAGGCTAGTTTGGGTACAATTCCTCTTAATGATCCTCCTCATCTCTCTTTTAAGTCGTTAGTGACTCATATGTTAAACGTCATGATATGACCTCTGAGACATCTTTTACATTTGATTGATATAGAATAGACTTATATCGGTGGGTATGGAAGTAAAGACGTCAGTCTCATCTTGTCGGGTTGGCCAGTGAAGTCATAGTAAGCCTGACATCGTGTTAAAAAAGATTCAAAAACATCAAACCTTACAAATCTAGAAGTTTGCCAAAAAGCTACACTTTACCTAGTCTCGGTTGTTCTCTCAACACAACGGACGGAGATATTTCGAATTGCAAATATTATAGAGAGAGTCGGTGACCTGGCGGTCTAGGGGTAAGGTGTCAGACTTCTATGCTGGTGGCCGGGGTTCAATCCCCGGTCCCGGCACAGATTTATCTGATTACCAAACCCTTCCTTCACCTCTGACAAGACATCTTGTGAATGTGGGGAATGCCAGGCCTCCCCCGTGGTTCGGATTCCACGTTAAACTGTAGGTCCTTCATTTCATCTCACAATCACCCTATCATTACACATTAGCGTAAGTGCGTATAACCCGAAAGGGTAGTAAGACGCGGTGCGAATAATAATAATAATAATAATAATAATAATATAGAGAGAGTCCAATAGTTTCTTCTTCTACGTCACTTTAACCCCTCTATGACGATGGACTAGGCACATCCATCATGTTCTAAAACCTTAAGAAAGCCTCTTCCACTAGCGATAACTACACCCCTCGCCACTGTTCCATTTTGCAGAAATGTCAAACTTCCGAATAAATCCGCGATTCTTTGCGGTTCACGAAACTTATGATCAACCAACAAACACTAAGATCCGATTATGTTTATCAACTTTGCAGAAATATACTATTTTGGAATACTATACCTTAAAACATTTAATTGTATAGAATTCAAGGCCGTTTCCAGATAGATAATTTCTTAAAATATTATTGATCAAAACTGCAAAGGTTTCTGAGGAAAAATTAAGGCGATTCTTATGATTTTATAAAAGTGTATGCTTTCTCTTGTATTATAAAAGTAGTAGCTAGCAGCTATTCCTAATTAAAATGTGAGGGGAGCACATTTAAATACATTTAATAGTGTCATATTATTATTATTATTATTATTAAGGAAGGTATATAGGAGACGCAAGGAAATGTTGGTATTTTTGCAGTTTTTATATCAAAACATATATTTGGTCAAAATAAATCAAAATATTACTTCAATACAAACTAAGTTTAATTTTCTTCACATAGTGAACATTTGTTGAATATCTGTCAAGGGTGTCCTGGAATTTAATGACAACTTTTTCTCTTCATTTAAAAAGTGTTTCTAATGCCGCTATGCTCATCACAGATATAAAAATAAATATTGAGGTCAACATGTGAAGAAAATTAAGTTATATGTTTGTACTGGATATTTTTTATTTTTTATTTTGACCAAAAACGTGTTTTGCTAAAAAAAAAAAA
>CABFOV010004593.1:7380-21686 GCA_902141375.1 Timema poppense | reverse complement strand
GATGTGTATGAAATTGAAGCTATGTATTGGTATAGCATGCATGCGAAGAATAGGTTACATTGCTTATAAGCAATAAATGTAACAAACCTTTGAAACGGACATATAACATTGAGCCAATTTATAATACTACTCTCAAATGTACTCGTATGTACTATACCAAAGATCGAGACTAGACATCATAACTAGATCAAGTTAATGACAGTTCATGCCGTTGTCGTTAAACCTGTAAATTATCCTGGGATTAATAAAATAATTCACTTTCTCTGCGCTTAAAAGATAAGAAAATTGATTACGACATTTCTAGTCAGACTGTCATGTCTTTATTAATAATATTATTATTGTTGTTTCAATGAGCTTACTATCTGGCACGTAGAAAAGATTGCTAAAATGATTAGGCGATCGCTTTCAACACATTAAGAGCGTGTGACATAATCTAAAGGAAACTCGTGCAAAGATATTTCTTCGCGGAGAAAAAAAGAGGGCGCATCCACTTATGAGCTGTACTGGAACTATAATTACCAATTGAGAAAATTAGTGCTTTTGACTCTGTGTGAGTCTCAGAGTGAGAAAATAGTTTGATGGTTAATAAATAGTTAGAATCTGATTGGTTGGAGAGGGGGGAAACTGTTGTGATATTTTCTAGTATTATTTGTGCTGATAAACAGGTTGCTGGAAATTGCATGTTAAATTAGTGAGATTTAACAATTATTAAAAATCTAATTTGAGTTAATATTTCAAGAAACTACTAACCAATATATTATGTGTATTTGAATTTAATTATGAGATGTGGATACCAAATATTTAGAAATATTATTCAAAAACCACCGGAGTTCTTCCCAATAAAAAGATAATGAAATAATGCTAGTTAATTTCTAACAATTCCAAGAAGCTGTTTTGGTCTACATGAAATAAAAATTGTGTATTTTGAAATAATGAAAAATTTGTGTGTGCACCGCTTCTTACTAATGGGGTAGGCAAAGGTTCGCCAACGATTTTTGATAGAATTCTAGGACACAAAATACGAAACTGTAGGACTATGATAGCTTATGTTGAGTGGCACAGATAACTGTTTACGTGGGAAGTCTCAGTTTCCTCCTCTACGTGCAGTCACAAGCACAAATAACCCCTCGAAGAGTGTTCAAGCGAGATTTAATAAACATTGTTGGGGACACTAATACGTTCATTGATATGTCAACTACCGACTGTATTATTTCAAACCAGTGAGTTCTCCAGGACTCGTCTCGCCCTCGACGTTAGTCTTCCCTCATAGCTTAAGGACGAGTCTGTGATGATCATGGGATATTGAGTTAAGTTTTGTAGGTATATTTTAGCAAACCCTAAATGAAGCTCAAAAGATTCATTAAAGTTATGTTTAAAGCTATTAAAATATTGAGAAGGTCCACAATAATGTTTATTTTAGATCAAAACTTTGTTAATCGAGAAAGTCAAAATTATTTCCCAACAAAAAATAAAAGTTTGAAACTCTTTTAAGACACGCTCGTATAGCCTGCCCTTATGTTTGAACGGAAGAGAACGCAAAATAAAGCCAGTATATTTTTAGTTTCTTTGTAAAAAAGAAAGGTTTAGCATAATACGATTATGTACTAATTACGCTAATGGTTTTAGGGATTAGGAAGGTTATATTTATAGGAAACGTATCCGCATTTGCGAGGAGTGAGAGTGGATTTTTTAAACCACCCTCAATATACACACCCTAGGTTCGAACCTTGGTCTCCCCGTCATCGGCAGGCTAGTCTACTGCGAATATAGCGCCTTAGACTATGTGGCTAATGAAGCGGGTTCTGTGTAGAAAATTAAACTAAAGGCATATATTGAAGCAAAATTTGATAAAGTTTGAAATTTATGAAAGCTGCAAAAATACTGTCCTTATCTGGCATTATTTTCCCCCTCACCTTTAAAAGCACCAGAAATGCCATCTTATCGGTCCCATCAACAGTGGAGTGAATCGTGATGCTGTGGTCTCTTACCAACGTTACAACATGAATAGAGAGAGAAGGTGATAATTAGCTGCAGTTTCCGGGTTAGTAGGGCAGGGCTGGCACAATGGCCGTCAACAAGGGCGGGTCCCGATGACAACACAAGAGACAGTCGCCTTCGTGCAGCTGCTGCGCGGAGAGTGAAAGTGATAGTACTCCCACATCAAGGAGACCAACGTTATGTATTCAAATACATTTTGTCTGGGTTGAATTTGGGGATTTTGAATATATATCTCAATCAGGGATGTATTCGGGGGTGTACGGCGTCAAACAATTCACTGTCAAATATCTCGTCTTTCTATTGAGCTAGGGCTCCCAGGTCAAGATTCGTGCCTCAACCGGAAACGCTTGAGATGGTTTCTCCATGTACGATTTTCTCATTCTCTCTTCGCTCTAAAATTACCCTTCCTACACCTACCTATTAAATTAAGCCGTTAATACGCTCCGTGTTAAAGGCACCAATAAGAAAATAAAATAAACTCTTGCGGTTCAAATCCGACTCAAATCGGGATAAACGAGCCACCTAGCATCTAGGCGGAAGTCATCAATAAAAAATACATGTCTGTAAGATTAAAACTAAAATAATATTATATTTTTTGTCTTTTATATCGTAATATTAGGAAGGATAGCAAATAAGCTAGCTACACGTTATTTGAAACCGACCGATACGCGGTAGTAAATCACTGGTTAAACGTGAACGACATTATGATAACTACAGTTTTTTTTTAAGATTGGGTTTTGCGCCTTCAACAGAAATGACTCACGGCGATGGTCTTGGGTTGGAGACAGGGAGGGATGGGTTTGGGGGCGAATGGAAGTATAATAGTGTTTTGTTGTTTTACCGCGGCGACAGTAAAATATTTAGAGAGGTAAGAAATTTCAGTGAGCGAATTAACATGCGGTGTGCGAGCATACGGTACTTAGTCTGCTCAGCGTAGAAATTGTTTTCTGAAAGGCCTTTTTCCCTACTAGAAATCTATTATATAGTAGGATATTGGTAGGAAAGAAGACCTTTCAGAGAGCAATTCCTACCGTGAATGGAGTATACACGTTCAAAATGCTACGGTAAGGTTACCATCTATTGGAAAGGACAATATCCGCTCACTACGGTATTTATTATTAGAAATTGAAATTTTGAAGTCTTAAAACTTCTCAAACAACCCACTGTCATCTTAAACTTTAAGTGGTGAACCTATTTAAAAAGACTTTATTTGTGTGTGTAAAAGTAGATCTATGTTTCTAAATAGTTAGTTTGATATTAGATCTACGACATTTTAAGTGAAACTTCGTTTAAAATGAGGTGATTTAATGTTTTCAAGATTTTTTTTAAAATCCTATAACTTTAAATGTAAGGGGTTTAAAACCACATACTTATACTGATACATTCATATCGACATGAATTATATTTTTAAAGGAGTAAACCCTTACGAAACTTTCGCACATTCAATCTTCCCCTCCTCCCCACCAAAAAAGATTTAGTCTTTTGTTGGGTTGTTGAAATTAAATACTTGGTGAAAGTGTATGCACAAAATAGCAAAGAATTTATTTTCGGTAAGTGATACAAAAATATTGTTAGATTTTTCGTTTTACTTGAATTTTAAACAAACAACGTGTTTTGACGTAAACTGAGTATGCTATGTTAGAAGTCGGTAAAAAAAAAATCCTATCCACTGATACCTTATTAATCGATGTAGGCTTTGTAGTAGTTGAGAAAAGGTGACCTGGCGGTCTAGGGGTAAGGTGTCAGACTTCTGTGCTGGCGGCCGGGGTTCAATCCTCGGTCCCGGCACAGATTTATCTGATTACCAAACCCTTCCTTCACCTCTGACAAGGCTTCTTGTGAATGTGTGGAATGCCAGGCCTCCACCGTGGTTCGGATTCCACGTTAAACTGTAGGTCCTCCATTTCATCTCACAATCACCCTACCATTACACATTAGCGTAAGTGCGTATAACCCGAACGGGTAGTAAGACGCGGTGCTAATAATAATAATAGTTGAGAAAAAGGTTTGTTGACGATATAAATAATATATAGGATAACAAACCACTTCTTAAATAACGAGAGCTTACAGTCTTAATCCTTCTGTCGAATATCAGACCACATCATCTGTTTTAATTGATACATTAACACAAGCGTTATTACCGACCTGGGCTAATGAGGTGGGGATGGGAAAGGTAATAAGAGAAGCGAACCACAGCTCCCTCCCTCGCCGAGCAATGAAAGAGTGAGAGTGGAAAAAAAAAAGATCGGATGACTTTCGCAGAAGAAAACAAGAGTGACGGCCTAGCGTTCAGGGGTAGCGGATTCTAACATACGTTTGTTTAAAGCATCCTCTCTTCACTAATGTCACTTTTTATTCAAATTTTTTTACCAAGGAGACTCATAAAAACAAGCGTAGGTGGACACGAAGACTAAACGTGAAGATCGTCCAGTCTATATTGAATTCATATCACAAACTGATGGTTCTCCACAAGACTATTCCCGATAACTGATTCCATAATAACATGGACATTGGTTCGAGCCCCGCATCAAGGTTGTATAATGTTTCACTTAATTGAATTGGCTAATCGAATCCCGGCAGGACGTAGCCTACTGTGAGTTTTCTTTCCAAAATTGTATCCCACTCTATTTTCGGGCAAATACGGGTACATTTCATATATTGGGTAAGTTAGTATACGTCTCTTCTGTGTATAAGTAAATGCAGAGAGCCCAAACGAATGGTAAAATTCAATGCGAAAAAAGGAACCTTTTTGAAGCTTCGTAGATTATGAAGGTGGAGGTCACCAATTAGGGGTACGGATTATTTTAGAAGGAGAGGCTCATTACTACGTTAGTATGAAGTTGGTCAACTGTGAGGCTGAGCGGGGTAAATACAACTATTATGAAGAGTTTGAAAGGTGTGTACACCCTCGTAAACGTTGCCACACAAGTCAACTTTAAAAAAAAAAGTCAGCAAGATAATGCGCCTTAGAAACTTTAATATTAAATAGAACCCTAGCAGGGACCAAATAGGATAAAAATCAAATTAATGCAACCATTTTTAAATAATGTATGTTTGAAATAGATGAGAGATTTTGTGTTTGCAGACCCTAATATTCTTTTTATTTTGAGATGAAGGCAGTTCCCGGTTAAACTGGTGTCCTTGACGAATGTTAATAAGTCACAAGATCAAATCTTGGCTAAGATTTGTATTTATCTGTCTCGTGTGGCTTTTTCTAGTGCGCGCAGCTCTAAGTGTTAAAGTAGTTGTTGTAGTTGAAGAATCGAAGAGCACCCTAATACCGGAAAGTCCTAAAGTATTTCCCAAAAACAGTTTGTATAAAGACTAGTTGTCATTTATTTAGTAAAAATAAAATGATTTTAGTTAACTCTTAATTTATCCACTATTACTTAATAGATTTAAATGACAGAAAAATGATTTTATATCAGCTAGCCCAACGTAACAAAAGTGGACAGACATAAAAACTAGTATACGAGTATTAAGGAAAGCCTGTTTGTCGATCAAAGTACAGCCATGTGACCGTGTAACAGTGCAACCTTCACTTGGAATATTAACATTAAAGACTGGTTGGCGAAATAACACATTAGGTGTAATATTTTACTGGGTAAAAGGCTAGAGGATGACTCACTTCATGATTGAATAGATTAAAAATAGCCTTTTTTTGAATACTAATACAACCCGAATATTCTGAAATAAATGGTTATATTTATTATTAGCACCGCGTCTTATTACCCGTTGGAGTTATACGCACTTACGCTAATATGTAATGGTAGGGTGATTGTTGAGATGAAATGGAGGATCTACAGTTTAACGTGGGATCCGAACCACGGTGGAGGCCTGGCATTCCACACATTCACAAGTTGTCATTAATACACGTCTTGTCAGGTCAGAAGTGAAGGAAGGGTTTGGAAATCAGATAAATCTGTGCCGGGACCGAGGATTGAACTACGGACCACCAACATAGAAGTCCGACACCTTACCCCTAGACCACCAGGTCACCCTAAATGGTTATATTAAAGCATGACTTACAAAATAACTTTATCCTAGAAGAGACAAAACAACCAGTCGAAGAGCCTTCAATTCATCACCATGAAAAGTACAAGTTTCACCAACCAAACATTTTAAGGCTGACCCAAGGCTCAAGCCCGGGACCCTTAGCTCATTGGGAATACATATTAGGGGTTCCTAGGTCATGACCCTGGAAGGAAAGTGGTGTAATTATTAGGATTCATCCATTGATTATTCTTAGCGTTTGAATGGAGTTAATACTTCAAAAAAAATTTAGGTCTGAGCGGCGAGGGAGTATATTAATTAATAAAATAATGTTTCGAGCCGCAGAGTGACATATTGTAACACTATGACGTCGGAGAGAGGACTGGGACGAGGCGGTGTCATTTAGAACGTATTCTGAACGAAATTATTTGTTAACCTCTCTTTCCGAATGCTCCATAGATTTATTTTGTAAAATTTCGTTATTCAAAGACCCGTTGATAGTTTCTGTAAATCTATAAAAAAGACAAGAACAGTGAAGTGTTGCATTAAATGGATATTACAAATTCTAAAGGCAGTAATATATAGAAAATTATGTTGGTATTAAATCACCGCTCTACAGTTATTCATGTGCACAACTTTTAAATAACCTTACGCAATTTCAAACCTTGGATTAAGCCTTTTATTATTTATGAAATTAGACCATTACTAATATTTTAATAGTACTCTTAGGACCCATTTCGGGGGCCACATGATCTAAGGAGAGATTATCAGTCGGGTGTACTGAGGGTGGTCTTCTAAAACGGTTTTTCACTATCCCTCCACGCAAATGCGGGTACATTTCCTATAAATATAACCTCACAAATCCCTAAAACCATCTTAATTAGTACATGAGCGTATAGCGCGAACGGAGAGCAAAACTCGGCGCTAAAAAGTACTTTTAGACTCACTTCGGTGGCTGCATGGTCTAAGGCGCTGCTCTCATAATAGACTAGACTGCCAAAGACTGGGATATAAAAGTTCGATTACAGTCGGGTGTAGTGAGGGCAAGTTCTTAAATGGTTTTCCACTCTCCATCCCCACAAGTGCGGGTGCATTTCCTCTAAATTAAACCTTTCTAATCCCTAACACAGTGTGATTGGTACATAAGCGTATGACCCGAACGGGTAGTAAAAAAGGTGGTAAAGATAATTTTAATTTATGCGAGATCATAACTGAATAAATAAGTAGGTTCAAGTAACTGATTTATTTAAATATCTATCTGATGAGAAAGTAAGAAAGTGGTATTTCTTCACACCATGATTCTAATAGTGACTTATTAAAATAACATTCCACTCTTGGTACTTCTCACATTGTTATTTAGAACAAACGGTATACAAGAAAAGTACAAAAGTAAAAAATAATCCTTCGTATACTGCACTACTTATAATTAGCACTTCGTTTATCTTGGAGGGAGAGAAAAAAAAACTGAATCTGGTTATAAAACACATCCGTAAATGTATGCATCCATCTATCTACCTTAGTGGTAAGTGCTGATAATCAAGTCTTGAATAATAAACTTGGTAGTTCGAGAAGACGATGATGTGCAGTAAGTTTGATTAAAACTAGCATCAGAGGTTACAAGTAGACAGGTTTTATTTTTTTGCACTGCGTTTTACTACACACACGGAATGACTTCATTTAATTACAATAACAATATAGGGGTAAAGAGATTGAATGTTCCCGTATTTACATGGAGTGAGAGTGGTAAGCCATTTATTACAAAACACCCTCGGTCCAGCCGGTTGAGGTAGAAAGCTAGACTACAGCCTTCCAGTGACCAGTAAACCAAGCAATACGATCTTGACGTTTAGTCCGCGTGTCCAGGATGAAAGACCTATTGAACTACTATATGAAACCGTAGAATTAGCCAACAATTGCATTTAGCTTATTACTTAAAACATAGGGTATCTCGTTTTAGTTGAGACTATAGGTAAATAATAGACTATTACCCCCTTAACTGTCAAACCATTTTCAATATTATTTAATGTCATAGAATCAATTTTTTTTTTTTTTTTTTACAGTGTGACTATTGAGTTGAAGAGACAAAGAGACTAAGAGCATTACAAACACAAAGTTTAAAATAGAAAAAATACTGCAATAAGAAGACAATGTTTTGAAATACAACAGTAGCGGAAATCAGCCACCAAGACAATAATACCAACTTCGATGGCCGCACGGTCTAAGGCGTTACTCTCGCAATAGAATGAAGAAGAAAGTTAGATCGAGGTTCAATCCCTGTCGGGTGTACTAAGGGCGGTTATTCGTATATGGTTTTCAACTCTCCCACTCGAATGCGGGTACACACGTGTCATTAAAATTCAACATTCCTTATCGTTAACACATTAGTGTAATTAGTACACAGGTGTATAGTAAGATGCGGCGCTAAAACAAATTAAATTTTAATAAACTGCAACACTGAACGCATGCTAGATAATTAATTAGGAACATAAGTGCTCCATTTTATAATATAATCATGGTCAAGTTATGAATGTGTGACGTTGACGCTATTATTTATTTAGGTTGAAATGTTCAAATTAAACATCACAAAAGTAATTCAAATGTATACGTTACTATAGAAGCCATTACCGTGAATAAATAGACAATTTATTATTCTCACTATAATTTAAGACTCAATATAAATTGAGTTTAAATGCCGAGAAACAATGGCCTCGTATGGCGCCATCCTGTATCGTCTGCAGGAAACCAGATATAACAGTCGCCAGGATTCAGACACTAGTAAACACATCTAATATGTACAGGATGTAGATAAACAGTGACATATATAGTAAAAATATATATAACAAAACATCCCCCAACAGAGTTTTATTTTTGAAACAAATAAAAAAATTACGGTCAAGCTGTAAAAGTGAGTTTTATACTTAATACATTTATAAATCGTGATAACATTACATGTAGTGAGATGCTCCTCAAATCATTTTCAGGGCATGTATACTAAGTCAGCATTGATGAACTTAACCTAGGGAAACTAATTTAACTTTTCACCATGCTTTAGTGTACAGACCACCGTTTAAACCGGACGTATTTACATCAAAAAATAAACTCCATCTGACAATAAACGGATGTCCAGCAAAACTACAAAAATTCCCGGACTTTACAGTTTTCCAGAGCCCATTTTTAAATTCAGTCACTGTATATTACCAACATTATTTTATTAAGATCCAATATGATGTAATAATATTTTAGACACATACCCATTCTGAAGTTGTGTCACCCTATGATGGAGTTAAAGGATTTCATCCCAAAGCAATGAACTATTGGGTAATAATATCAAAGTTAGATTACAGTAAGATCATATTGAGTATTTTAAATATCGCCTTACACTAGTACAGTTTAAAATAATTGTGACACAGTCTTGTTTAGTTTCTTCTTTCTATAACGGATTCGAACTCTCGCAAATGGGCATAGCCATGACTCAGACTCAATTTTGGCTGAATGTGAAGGATAGAGAGAGGGGAGGAGAAACGAAATGAAAATAACATATTGACTAAGAACTTAGATTCGTGATCTTAACTGGTACAACTGTGGTAAAAAAAGATTTGTAATCTTTGGTCAGTAAGTATAGGCGCTATCGACCTAGCTAAGCTGTAAGAGTTATCTAAGCCAAAGGACATAAATAAGCCAAGAAATTCTTTTTTATCAACCAAAATATACAATCTATATCAAAATATATAATGACAGATAATGGAAACAATATTTTGATTCAAACAGCTTTTAGACAGAGCGCATTTAAATGAGTGGAGCAGTTAAGGATAAAAATAAAAGATATTAACAAGGAAAGAGAGTGGAATCATAAACTTAGTTTATGAACAATAATACTTACTTGTAGTTTACAGGATGTTTGCATGAAATGACCAATTATATATATATAGACAAAGGAGAGTTCTGTAATATCATCTACTAGGCAAGTTACCTGTGTTTCACAGATAATAGTGGTTATTCTAAACTATAAGCATCTAACAGGATTACCTTTTAAAAATACTAATAGTAAAAGTACCTTTCTCAACTACTTACCAATTTTCTGTTACTATAATTATCGTACCCAAGACCGTCAAGGTCAGCTACACACGTAGTGTCGCAAATTACGAGTTTAATCCCCGAGATGATGCAGCATCCCCGCACCGACACACACTGTGGTTAATTGATAAAAACGAGTAGTTCATTTTAAAATCAATCAATTACAAGCATTACTAATATTTTCAAGGAGAGCAAGATAAAGATTGATCATTACTTTCAGAGTATGTTAAAATCTTTACTAGTTGATAAACTTATAATATTTTATAGGTTTATTTAAAATTAACAAGAAAGAAGACGAATTACGTTAAAAGGTCTACAAGTATTTTCCATCAATGATGTAGGCTTATATGTATTATTTTGTTCGTCTATTTTAAGAAATTATTATTTTTGGTTTTGGTAGAATTCGCGATGTCGTCATTGTCGCATGCATCAAAGCCCAATATACACGGACATATTTTGTTTTAGGCAAAATATATTTTTTCGATAATCCTAACAATACCTCGTGTCCATTAGTTTGGATTAACGAAGCTATACTATACTGTACAGATAGAGAGATGTGTTCATATAAAGTAATCATGGTCTTGTCGTGTCCAAAAGAACTAGTGCGCTCATCTTGAGCGATCGCTCACAACCGGTTTTTAAATACTTCCAAGGGATTAGTGTTCGAATCCCATCTGGGTACTTCTGGGTACCAAGTAGCCAACGTGTAGGATTTTACCTTTTATTTTCCCATGGCAAAATATTTAATTTAGAACCTATATTTTAAAAAGTATTAAGTGAATAATGACTGAGCATGGGACGATCCATGAATAGCTTGGTGCGCAGTAAGACAGAGGTCCAGCGTTCGATTCCCGTGTCATTTTTCAATTTATTCGAATAAAGCAGAGTTACAGCTGATCTCCGTAATTATACTCACCCGTCCCCAAAGCTTTGCTTTTCATGTCTAATTAATTTTATAACATTGCTTTTCTTCAATACTTGGAATAATAATATTCATAAACAATATTTCAGAAAAACTTACTTTATTATTTCCTTATGTTAAATAAATAAGTAGTTTTTAATAAGTATGTGGTTAAATTTCTAACATTTTTTATTTTATTTTTAGCACCGCATCTTACTACCCGTTCAGGTTATACGTCTATATAATAATTACGCTAATGTTTATAGGGATTAGGAAGGTTATACTTAGAGGAAGTGTACCCAAATTTGCATGGAAGGAAAGTCGGAAACCATTTTGGAAAAACCACTCTCAGCATAGCCGACCAAGATTTTAACCTCAATTTTCACGTAATCGGCAGTTCAGTCTACTACGAGAGTAGCGCGTTAGACCACGCGGCCACCGATGCGAGTATTTATTTTTTTATTAAACCCGGGCGGCGTTTTTTGGGTTGCGTCAAAGTGCAACAGAAAGCCCCTGATATGTACGCTTACAAATAGGATGTTGAAGCGTCCAGTCCAAAGTCACTGGCTTCCAAATTCCCTCCTCCTCCTGTCAAAGACAGCTACTAATAAATACGTCCACTCTAATAACTAATGATGTCCTCGGAGACACTTAATAAATTGAATTTCTTATTATCTTAAAGCGCCTTCATCGTGATGTCGCTGCATTGGTCGGGATCCGAGGTGACCGGTGTACCACTAGGAACTAATGTTGCCGTCACTACCTCGTCGGAGACCATCCATCACTGTTAACCTCCTCCTTCTCTCTCTCTCTCACACAAACATTCACTTCTCAAGGAATACCTTTACCGAAACACTGGGGCGTACAAACAAATACGGAACTTTTTAATTCCGTCAGGGTAATTTACTTCCCGACCAATAAAATGTATTGACAATAAAAATAGAGAAGGGAGGGGAGAGAGTAGGGTAAGGGGGGGAGCACATGTACACCTTGCTGGAAAGACGAACAAGAAGAAAGATTACAGGAGAAAACGTGAGAAATAAGCCAAACATTTGACACCGGCTGGAAGACTTTAAAAAAATGTAAATACAGACCTTGAAATATGTTGACCTTTTTTTTTCTAACTAAATAAAGACGCGCCTCAGTGGCGTAGTTGTCTAACACACTAGTTTCATGTTGAGATAGACTTGCGAAGACGAGGAGATCGAGTCGGGGGAACGGGAGGGTTTTTTTCTAAATGGTTTTCCACTCTCCCTCCACGCAAATGTTGATTCACTTCTTCTAAATTCAACTTTCCTAATTCCTAACCTATTAGCGTAGTTAGTACTTAAGCGTATAGCCCGAACGTGTAGTAAGACGCGGTGCTAAATAAATAAAGAAAATAAAAAATATAGTTCAACTCTCAAAAGAGAAATATTTTAGAAAATACAAACTATTTTTCGGTTCCAATTGATAGCATTTTATTGTTTGATCATTGTTAGTTTAAGTATTAATAATATATATTAAAAAGTGACAGGTGAAGATCAGATAAGATGACTATACGCATGCATAGCACTAGCTCTAATAACTTTTCTGTCAAATTCCTTCTATTAAAACTGGAAAGATATTTCTGGTTTGATAAAATATATATATTTCCTAGTTTCTAAAAATGATGTGGTTGATAGTTTTCTAATATTCCACAACATAATAATATGCAGGAAAGTTGGCAACCAATATCTCGCAATCTGTCAATAATTGCTGTCTCATGTATGATATTCTTACAATGTGGCATGTCCTGCTTAGAGTTGTGAGGAAGTTCACTTTAAAAACTTATAGCTATGGTCATTTTTTATCAGCAACGCGTCTTAATACCAGTTAGAATTATACTCCTGTGTATTTACTATACCATTGTGTTAGAGATTAGGAAGGTTCAATTTAAATAAAGTGCACCGGCATTGGCGTGGAGGGAGAGTGGAAAACCATTTAGTAAAACCACCTGCGTCAAAACACAATCTCCCCGTCTTAGGCAGTCTAGTCTATTGCGAGAGTAGCGCCCCATGCGGCCACCGAAACAAGTATGGTCAAAGTTAAATTTAAATCAGACTAAAAGCATATTAGTAATACTTAGTGAATAGTTTATTTTTATCAGCGAAGTTATTGTTTTCAACCACTAAACGTTTGTCAGTAATTCCACAAAGCGAAAAAAACTTGGATAAAGAACTAATTTTGATAGCGGAATCATGTCAAGGATTAATTTGGACAGTCGTATTTATTTGGCTTTAAAATAAGTCAACGAAAATATTCATTTAAGACTAGGCAGAATGTTCATTTTAGTCTGATATGATAATACTTAACACATATTATGTGGTCGCGAACAACGACTTTAAAAAATTAATTTATGAAAATAGGATTAAGCAAGTGTACCTTTAGGAAATCTACTAGAAAATTTGGAGAAAGAAAGTGAGACCTAAAAATAAAACACTACCTACTAGCTAGAGAGATACCTTTAAGGATAGAATTACAGTCTTCGGGTAAAAAACAGTGTTGTAGGCCAATGAACCAGCTGTGCACTGACGGTAAGTATATCTGAATATTATTTTCTATAGAGCGCGTCACATTGCTCTGGTTTAGGTTAGTTTCAGAGGAAATTATAGAAGGAGGCTTTACGCGCCATTAGAAAACACTAATTAATTATTAGTCTATACAGTTTTTAAAACATTAATTCACTTGGCAACCATTAAAAAGTATGGAGAATTCATAAATTTATTAAAAGTATTTTCGTAATGACAAGCATTGGTGGGCACGCAAACTAAATATAAAAATCATATAGCCAGATTTACCAGTGATGGAGAGGTAAGGGTTCGAATTCCAGTCAGGTACTTTTTTTTATCTTCCCAAGCTTATACGTTTAACACTTCTTACAAAATTATGCATTTTTTTTACCCCTAACTCAGAAAGACATGGTAAGAAATAATCACTCGAGTGTTTACGATAATCCTGAAAAAACATTTATTTTTAAGAAAATGGTGTTGATGGAACTTTGTAGTTCCAGATTCAAAGTTGAATCTGATAAATAAATCATGAGCCTTTAAATTTACAAATAAATGGATATACGTGGATGAAAAGAAACAATACTATTTTAGTATGTTTACTTTCAACAGAATATTACGATAGTCTAAAAATAAAGGGGACATTAATATCAAGAGAAACTTCAAAATGTTACCGGTACGTCCCAGCCGTCCTTAATTCGTTAGTGCGTAGTGTGTGTGTGTGTGTGTGTGTGTGTGTGTGTGTGTGTGTGTGTGTGTGTGTGTGTGTGTGTGTGTGTGTGTGGGGCGTCTGTGTAGTCAATCTAACCGCT